>PVKP010001476.1:0-145734 GCA_004027715.1 Plecturocebus donacophilus | reverse complement strand
CAAAGTTACTTGCCCAAGGCCATGCAGCTAATTCAAAAGATAATAGAAATTTAAAATCATCATCTTCTGTCTCCAAATTGAAGCCTTTATTTTAGATTAATATTCATCATTATCTCCCAGTACATAAAATACTAAAAGATACACAAGTTAGGAAATAAAATGGGAAAAGACAAGAAATAGGGTGACATAGATGGTGGGGATATTATCTAATTATTCTACACAAGAAAGGTAGCCAGATTATACTTCTTTGACCCCTTTTAAAGGAAGAAACATTATATGTGAAGAGCACCACCTATGTTAGGTAACTTAGCTAAAAATCACTGAAATCAACAGAGCAGACAGAAACAGTCTCGGTTTTCTGAACTCGCAATTTCTTGTTGAACCACCAGAGAACATTTTTTCCCGTTAGTTCACCTCTATAAAGTACTTTTCCGATGAAAAGTGCTATTATTACCTTAGAGCTTTAAAAAAAATTTAGACAAAAACATTTCTAAAACAATTATAATTGATTATGTCATCCTTTTACTTCAAGCTGCTGAAGTTCACCGAATTATAGTACAACTAATAAATGAAGATAGCACTTCATTAAAGACTTTAGACATTATCTGAAATGAATTAAAATTAACAAAAGCATCTAAGGATGAAGTGCAAATCTTCTGTAAGTCTTTTCTGCAAAAGTGTTCAAAACCCCAAGTGATTAATATAGCAGTAGATTAGGATAAATTTAAAACAATGCAGGAGTAAGATTTGAAGTCAAGTAAATGTAGTTTTCACTTTTTAAATGTCTAGATACTGTTAACTGACTCTGAAAATAATACTGTTATTAGTTGGATGGACACCATTTTTTTCAGTTAAAACCTCTGGTCAAGTAATACTTTGTGTGTAGCTCTTGACATACATTGCTTCTAATTCTTGCAAATAATGCCAAAAATATCATTATCCCCATTTTAACAAATAAGGAAACTGAGGATCAGAAAAAGTTATCACACAGTAATAAATAGGAAGAGCAGGATTTCTATCCTGATTACCTATCCTCCGAATTCTAAACATTTTAATTAGAGACCAAAAATTCTGGGTCATTTCCTATTTATTTTTCTGTTTTTTTGTTTGTGTGTGTGTGTGTGTGTGTGTGTGTGTGTGTGTGTGTGACAGAGATTTCAAAATATTTGAATCTTATATAATTTATTGTTCACACCTCCTTTTTCTCAGGTATAATACACAAAAATGTGATCAAAAGATGCTACCTGAAGCTGTAAATCTGGATCACCATATCATGAAGTTTTCTTGCTTGAAAAAAAACCTGTTCAAAGAGTTCTTCCAGAAAGTCACCCTCCTGTGAGCAAATAGCTTCTAGGAACCAGCAAATTTCATAACATCAAATTTTAGTCTCAATCTTAATTTGCAGTGATTTCCTAGTCTTCCCTGAAAATCGTTTATGAATCTTCTATATTATCACTGCAGTGATTCAGCCTACTGTGTTATTATTATTATTATTGAATTAACATTAGGCTGATCAACTAAGAAAGAGTGACCTAGTGGTTAGCCATGATCCTTTTCATATACTGTTTTCTCTTCAGAGATGTCTTTACATCTTCAAAATAATATTCCACTCTAGTCCTAGGCAGTCTGCTTAGCTACATGGCTGTCCTCTGAGAAGGGTTAACTGAATAAATAGTAAACTCCCTGAGTTTTCTTAATTTTAAATTTTTAAGTACTTAATTTTATTATTTTACTTTTTAACTTTTAATTTCAGGGGAACATGTGTAGATTTGTAATACAGGTAAACTTGTATCATGGGGATTTGTTGTACAAATTATTTCATCACCCAGGTATTAAACCTAGTACCCACTAGTTATTCTGCTCGATTCCATCCCTCTTCCTACCCTCCAATCTCCAGTAGACTCCAGTCCATGTGATTCCCCATTATATGTTCATGTGCTTTTACCAATTACCTCCCACTTGTAAGTGAGAACGTGCAGTATTTGGTTTTGGTTTTCTCTTCCTGCATTAGTTTATTAAAGATGGCCTCCAGCTCCATCCATATCCCTGAATTTTAATTTTATTTATAGGATTCAGGGTTGGTGATTAGCATATAGTAGAGGCTCAAAAACTGATTGCTGAATGAATACATGAAATAATACTTTAATGTAAATAAAATATATATTTGCTAGAAATCAGGGCTTTGCTTTCTTGATAAAATTTGCTCCAAAACCACTCAATCTGCCACCACAAGGAAAAATACTAGAACAAAGGCAACTTTTCATATCCCAAGACATCAGTTCTCTACGTGAAGGTATTTAATAACTTTTAAGACTTTAATTTGTCTGATGTTATAATAACACTCAACTTGTATCAATGCCAAAATCTCTTTTACAATGTCTTTTATCAGCATGTCTGAAAAAATTGTATCTATAGGTATATCTATTTTTTGTTCGTGAAGACAACTTGTTAAGATAGTTCCTAAAATTATTAAAGTTTAAGAAGTTAAATAGTTTGAGATTATTTTGACAACTAGTTTAAGATTACCAAAATCCCCTTGTATATATAAAATTAAAAGCATATTAATTTTTGTAGATTTGATATACTTTAAAATACATCTTTCAAAGTTGCTCTTTTTTCTCACTTTCTTCATACATACATATATTTTATCCCAAAGTTTCTCATTACCCATCCTTTATAATTTAATTATCCTGAGTGCCTCCTGGTTGAGAATAATGTCCCAACAAAGAATATAAGAAGCTTTATTTTTCAGTCAGAAAGGTTGCTAGCTTACTGCCTACTCCATTTAATGTCACAGAGCTGATGTAAAATTAATGTCAAAATATTCAAGATGGCACCAGGAACTTCCTTTCTTTGTGGAGGAAAGCACTCATTTATTTATGGATAAATGTATGTTGAGCATCTACTATGTGTCAGGTCATTCTAGGCACTAGTTATAAGTTGTCTTGTTATGTAATTACTTATAAAGTAACTAAAATCTCCTCACCGCTTTCCCTATTCTTGATATTCATGAAGACCAGGGTGAAATTAAGAGATTAGGCAATTTTGGTTCATAAAAATCTTTAAAATCTTTACAAGTTAGGGAGGAACTGGACCTAGTTTAGATTCACATAACATATTATAAATTACGCCCAAAAATACGTCCCAAATTCTGACAATTAATAATGTCTTCCTTCTTTTATATTTTCTCAGAAGCTAGTGTGCTGCTAAGTTTTGGAAAATTAACTCTCCCTGAATTTCATGTACTGTTCTCCCAGGTTTCTTCTTAATCTATGACCTTGGTCCTTAGATTGATTCTCACTTGGCCACAGACAATAATCGATCTCACTTTTTTTAAAGTCTATTTCCTCCCAAGCCTTATTTCCTCAGAAGAGCAATCTTGAAAGCCAATAATTCCTACTACTAGGAGAAAACAGAGCCTCAACCTATATTCTGTCTTGAATGAGCAAGGCCAACCCTGTGACTACCACCTTGTTTACATGGCAGCTGTGGGAGGACAACATACAAATCACCAAATTTACATAAGACTGATGTTACACAAGAAGAAGGGAATAAACCAATTCTGTCCTTTGAGAAGACTTCATAAGACTTTTTTCTTTCTAAAATTTCCAATGTCTCCATCCTCACCTACCTACTGATGTCCTGCTATCCTTCAATGTCCAACTTATTTTGGTCACTTTTAGAGCTCTCCTTCAGACTTGGGTAATAACAATTTGTCTCCTCTGTGTTATTATTATTCTTTGTTCACATATTATTTATATGCTTGTTATTCTCAATTGACTGTGAACATTCCCGAATCAACAAAAGAAAAGAAAAAGGATAGCATGGGGAGAAATGCCAGATATAGGTGATGGGAAGGAAGGCAGCAAATCACACTGCCATGTGTGTACCTATGCAACAGTCCTGCATGTTCTTCACATGTACCCCCAAACCTAAAATGCAATTTAAAAAAAAAGAAATAGAAGGAAAAGAGAAAGGAAAATATAATAGGATTTGGGTTTGAACACTGAGTTCTTTGCTTGCAGCACTTTGGCACATATTTTTACGTGCTTTGTCTCTGTAGGCATAATACCACATTAATCTTTGAAGAATATACATTTCAAAGCTCAATCTATTCTTAGTGATTCTAATTCACTGATTAAGAATCATTAAAGCTAAAACAAAAAATTAAAAAACAACTTTTTTGTTCTCTGATAATCCTTATATAACGATGAGTAATACCAGCACTGAAAAATGTTAAGTAAATTTAAACAAAAACTGTTTTATTAAAAATTCACAACAATAAATTTGAAAAGTAAAAAATGGGATAACACATTTGGTTGCAATAAAACTAAGATGCCTTATATATCTTTCCTGGACATTTAGATTATAAAATTTATTCTCCATATTTAGACAGGAATAAAACATTTTTACCTACAAGAAATTATTTGTCAAATGGTGCCTACAATGACTGAAGCATTAATTCTTGGTACAGTCACAGGAAACATAAATCCTCATTCTTACATCTATCTGCCCATACACCTATCTATAATAAATTGAATGGGCATTAATGACTCACTTTCTGTTTAGATACTCTGATTTTGTTCCAACCTCTAAGTCAGCTTAAGCTTTTAAGTCAGATTTTTTTCATCCAGCTCATTAGATTGCTTCTCCAACTCAGTTACAGCTCAGTTTATAATCCAATGAGAATGGCATTTACCTTAACCCTGAACATTTATTTTAAGGTATATTCTGAAGTGTCCCATGTTTCAGAGATTCACAATCTTTTTAATGACTATGAAAACTTTTCTATTGTTAATTTACTATTATCAAAATGAATTTATATTCTATTGTCTTTTTATTTATTATCTCATTAATATATTTAGTTTTCTTCAAACTGAACTGTGTGATAGTAACTGTTTCTCCTTAATATGTGACACTAATACAGAATTCAACACCTGATCAAAAAAAAAAAAGAAATCGACATGAAGGAAGAACTTGTCAGTTATCCAGTTTATTTTATTACTCTGAGATGTTGGTTTCTATAAATCAATCTCTACAGATTTATTATTTCATACTTATTTTGTATAGTTCAACCACCTATTAATTTTTGTTGTTGCTGTTTGTTTTTTGCGATGGAATCTCAATCTGGAGTGCAGTGGTGCAATCTCGGCTCACTGGAACCTCAAGCTCCCAGGTTTAAGTGATTCTCCTGCCTCAGTCTCCCAAGTAGCTGGGAATACAGGCACCTGCCACCACACCCAGCTAATTTTTGTATTTTTTAGTAGTGATGGGGTTTCACCACGTTGTCCAGGCTGGTCTGGAACTCTTGACCTCAAGTGATCCACTCGCCACGGCCTCCCTGAGTGCTGGGATTACGGGTGCGAACCATGGCACCTGGCCTCATTTGTTAATTTTAAAGTAGATCAACAACCTTTATTTTAAAGAAAGCCAGGCCTCCAAAGCACTGGATTTCATTTTATGAAGAAAAATTGTGATCATTTATAATGTTTAAACATTGACAAAGTCATTGAAGATGCCACAGAAAGAATCAAAGCCCTGGGGAGGCTATTAACAATTCAGCTTTTCCATGGCATGTGGGAAGATTAATTCTACTTTCCGAAGATAATTTTTGGATGTGATTAATAATATAAAAATATCTCTGCTGCCAGTAGGCATCTCTGCTGTGTGTTCTTGACCCTGTCATCTGACATCATTAACACAAGTACAAATCTTTCACAAGGGCCTTCTGTTATTCTTAAATGCTTTGGTATACCAGCCAATTTATACAGAGGTTGATTGCTTCAACTGATAAAAATAGAACGAGTAGAAAGAGTTAATAGAGAGTCCAGTGGAACAGCACACTTTCCAATCTCTTAATGGTTCTGAGAGGAAAAAAATGTTTTCTAAGTTTTAGTTTTGGAACCTGATATTTTACACTTAAATAAAACTCAACATTAATTTTAGGAAGACACTTCACATTTCTAAGCTGAGCCATGATTGATTGTGTAATAAAATCTCTAAGGCTTCTTCTGGGTCTAAAATTACTTGTTATGTTGTATTGTATATTGTATATTATATTTGTTATTTTAACATGTTATGTAATGTCATATCATATAATGCCATCTTGATAATCTATTAATTCAGGAAATAATGGGGTTTTCCTGAATTGTAAAGTATGATTATACGTAAGTAAATCTTAAAATTTCATGTAAAAACATCAATACCAAACATGAATTTAATGATATTTAAATAATCTGCATTGCCAAGATCTTTCCATATTTATCTGATCTGAACTCTCAAAAACACAAACGAAATACATCCTGCTATTATCCAAATATTTATAGATAAGGAAACTGAAGCATTGAGTGGTTAGGTAACTCTCCCAATACTGATTCTCAAAGCCATTATTTGAATTCTGGTCTCAGACTTTAAAGTCTATACTGCCTATTCCTTGGATCATAAGGTATTGTTTGAGATAGTTTATTTCTGGAGCCCACTGTTTCTAGGTCCACCAAACAGGCTATCATCATTGTGAAGGTTGGTGGAGCCATGTTTTCCATAGAGATGGACTACTCTAGCAATTCATGTTTAGCTTCATGGGCATTTAATACTCTTTATACTGATAAATCTGAAGAGGCCAGGTCATAGAGCAGCAACTCCTTCTCAGCGCTCAAAGGTGAAAGGCCTTCAAATTTGTAGATGCATAATCTGACTTTGGTGTTCTATCATGCAGAAAAGGTTAAAATAAAGAAGAGACATATCAGTTTATTTGGATAGTTTTCCAAGTTTGCATTTTCTGTTTTCTTCCTTTAAAAGCCTAAAATTACAGGTAATTTCCACTTTCAAATACCAGTGCCTTCATTCTCTGATTGCCTTGGTAATATGGCACAGCTAATATTTTTACCTTCTTTGAATTAACTATCTGCCTCCTAAATATTTTCTTTCCTGGATTTTAGATGGAGGTTAAATAATAGAATTTATACATTATAATTGGTGATGAGGGATTAAAGCTCAAAATTAAATGAAGGAAAACATTACAAAACTTCTCATTTTGCAATATTTTGTACTTTCTATTAAATGAATTGAAGATGACATATTGATGATCTAAATATACATACAATGACTTCTTTAATTATACGTTTACTACTTATAATACATTGTTATCGTGGAACTGACAAATTATAATCCTAGAATAATTTTTTGATATTAATTTCCCTTCATTTTATGGATTTTTTAAGTAACACATTTAAGGGAAAAATGCTACCTTTATTGTGCTATTCATATCTTTGTATACATAATGATCATTTAAATCCTATTTAATGTACTTATGATCATGAAGAGAGCTTTCAGCTATTTAAAGAATTGTAATTTTTAAACTAGACTTAATATTTACCTTTATTTTCTAATTGTAAACATTTAGAAAATGGCTCTACAAGATCATATTTTTTCTTTCTATACTGTAATGAAAAGGCCTAGTTTTCAGAAATATGCTCCTGCTCAGATAAATTTATCTGAGCAGGAGCTAAAATAATTAGTTATATTTTTTCAACAGCATATTATTTATGAAGGATGATTTGCCAGTAGACATGTTTCTTACTCTCTCATTTCTAAAAAGCTCATTTGAAAGTATCTCTCCCATTCACTCTCTGCTTTTCCCACTTCATAGAAACAAATATTTTGAACCTGTGTTATTAGTAGATCTATGTATATAAAAAATTATTTGAAATAACTCCAATTACTATTTTTCAAATAGCTAAGTGCTTTTCCTATAAATAATTAAAACTAAATTATTGGTCAAACTTCCAAGGTCAAAAGCAAGCAGAGAGCCAAGCTGGCTGGTAAGGGCTTGCAGAAGTATGACACAGAATCTACTAGGCAACAAATACCATCACAGTCTGCATTTGACTCCACTCCACAGCTTACATACTTAAAGTAGTTTCCTTTCTCGATTCTATTCTATGTATGTGGTGCAAACATAAGACTGCAATTGCATGCTGTTACTCTGTCTGCCAGTCACAGAACTTTCCTCTTTGGCCATAATGGAAAGTTGGAGGTGCTAATCATTGTTTCTGTTATCCTTATTTTATAAAATTTACATTTTTCTTCTCTGTTCCTGACTGTTGGCACCTTCCTCTCTCTAGGAACTACAGTGCTGTCCTTCTTGCTTCTGCCTTTGGCTGCTTTCCCAATAGGAGAAGATGGAATTAGTACAGACTCCCTGAGGTGTATGGGAGGGGACTCAGCAGGGGTGCTTCCTTAGTCTCTTCAACCACTGGCAGGGAGTATTCACAAAGGCAGCTCTGGAACCAGCTACCACGGTATTTTGTGATGAGTAGTACCAGTGCCTCTGCATTCATGTATATAGCCAGATCAAGGGAAGTAATACACAAATATTAATTATTTGGAGATAATAATATGTGTACAGCTCTTGATCTGTGTGTACAACTCCCATTGATATTCTATTAGGAAAACAAAAACACATTCACAGTCAATGTTTGCCTAACTTATTTTTAAAGTGTGGGTGTCTTCTAAGGGAAAAGGTATAAAGAATCATTGCTTAATAAAGGACAAACACATGCTGATATACAATTTTAATAGTTGAAGTTAGACGTTAGACCTTAAGTCTAACTTTCTTATTAACTCCGTTAATAAGAAAGAATGTGAACCTGCTTTTTCTACATAATGAAAATCTTCAAATTAAATAAGTGAATTTTGTTAGGTTTTGCTCATATGTGCTGGATCTGTAAAATAATCAAGAAGAAAGTGAATTATAAGACAATTATTCATATCACCAGAGGTCAAATCAAATGAAGAAGTCTTAGTGTACTTTTCCCAAGGGTATGAGGTAGTTGTGTTTTCTAAATGGTGCAGATTATTTTTTATTTTTTCTAACTTCACTTTCTGGGAATGAATGATGTCATATGGTTTGTTCTCTGCCAGCACTTACAGATTCTTCCCCAGACCTTCCCACTAGGTAGATATGTAATCATTCCATTTCATATCTTTACTTCAGTACAATTCCATGCTGACACATCTTCTCTCTGGAGGGAAGAGTGTGGCCTGGTGGTAGCAGCACACATTCTGAGAGCCAGAAATCATTGAGTGCTAATCTCAATATCAGGTTCCTCAGTGACTTAGGCAAGTCACTTCCTTGTCTCTTAGTTCCAAATCTGTAAAAGAGAGATGACAATGCAACGGTAAAGTGAGTATTAATTAGTGTTGGTAAAGTGTTACAGTAACTCTAAATATTATTGTCATTACTTCAACACAGTCAGCTAATTTGAGCAACCTCCCATGAATTTGAACGTTCTAGTTAATTAAACTATAAATACACATGGTATGCATTTTCTGCAGTCAGGTATATGCCAATAGTCTTACAAACTTATAAAGAGATTATATTTTTAAAAATTGGGAGTTTACTTATTTTTAATTTGGAACGTTTCCATGTATAAACAATATCAATAGTCATCTAGACAAGCCTACGATGTTATTCATCTTGGGATAAGCACTTTCAATAAAAATATTAGAAAATCATATTCTTTTTATTGTGAAGAAAAGATAATGAATTATCTTGACATTCATGTTTAAGAAAAGAAGAATGAGAAAACAGCAAAAGAACCATGACTATTTCAACAGGGTATCTAATGACACTGGTTTTGAAATCATTAATTCAACATGCATTCTTTTATTTACTATTTAAGAATTAATATTTTAGTTTACCTCTGTTTCAGACACTATTCTAGGTGCTGGGGACATAGCAGTGAACAAAACATTTTCTCAAAGTGAAGGAAAGATGGCAAGCGAACAAATACATACTATTTCAGATGGACATAATGTGCTATGAAAAATAGCAAAGCAAGATAAGGGGTGGGTGATTGAGAGTAGAGGTTGCTATATCCCATGGGGTTCTCATAGAAGACCTGCAGTTAGACAATATTTAATGATAAACTGGAATGCAGTTGGAAAGTCAAGGATGTGAATATCTGGAGGTAGAATATTCCAGGCAGGGCTGAGAGCAAGTACAAAAGTGCTGTGGTAAGAGTGTGTTTGGTATATTTGAGGAACACAAAAGAAGCCAGTGTGTCTGGACCACAGTGAGTAAAGGGTGTGTGGTGGTAGATATGTTGGAGAAGCTGTGGAGGATCTGACCATACATGGCCAGTAGACTATGGTAAATGTTTCCTATTTCATGCTGAGTAAAATGGGAATCACATGGAAGATATGGAGCCCAGGACTGATGTGGTTCTATTTTTCAATCCAGTGGCTCTAAGGAGATCTGATGGTAAGGGAGAGTGGTAGGCTGAATAATGGTCCCCCCAAAACATGTCTTTTCCTTAATCTCCAGAACTTGTGAATGTTATCTTACCTGGAAAAAAGTATTTTGGAGCTGTAATTAAACTAATAATTTTGAGGTGGGGTGATTATCTTTAATTATCAGATTGTGTCTGATGCAATCATACCAATCCTTATGACAAGGAGTCAGATCAGAGCCAGTAATAGGGGATATGACCATGGGTCCAAGATGTCAGAGTGATGCAAAGAAGAGGTCACAAGCCAAGGAATGCAGGCAGCCTCTAGAAACCATAAAAGAAAAAGTAATGAATTCTCCTCTGTGCTTACTGAAGGAACCAACCCTGCCATATCTAACTTTAGAGAATAAGTTTGGATTTCTGATTTTTGGAATTATAAGGGAACACATTTATGTTTCTCCAAGCCACTAATTTTTTGGTGATTTACTACAGCAGCCACAGGAAGCTAATATAGGGAGCAAGGATATAAACTGGAAGTCCAGCTAAGAGGCTGAAGCCTGGAAGTGGTGGGAGAGCCTGCACTAGAGTGATAATGGTGAGGCTGCTTAGGAGTTATAATATTCAGAAATTATTATGGAAGGTATGCTCACAGGATTTGCTGATGACCTGGATAAAGAGTATACAAGAAAGACAGGAATCAGGGATGACTTTAAAGATTTGGGCCTGAATAACTGATACATTGAAATTTCCATTTGCTGAAACGGCAATGACTGGGGATGTCAAGAACAAATGTTTTTGTGTATCTACTAAATTCTAGGCATTGTTCTAGGGATGCAAAAGTCAAGATATCCATGGCTTCACAGAATTTATAATCCAGCATAGCATTTCTCAAGTGTTGCATCCTTGGGTTCCCTGTTATTTCAACAATTCCTGTTCTCTTCTTCCAATATCTAGGGCACAGTAGGTTTTCTCCATCCCTGCAGTATAGACACCTTACTCTAAAATCTATGATTCGTAGGTTGCAGAATTCACTACAAGTTTGCTGGGAAGAGGTTCCTATCCCTTCATGATTTTCTTCAGTTATCAGCCACCCTTCCCCTCTTGTCACCACCAATGTTATTTTCTATCATATAGTGCAGTCATCTTCCAGTGATATGCAGATATATTTTCAAACAGAGCATCTCACAATGCCACTGAAACTTGACAGTTATTCTGTTTAACTTATGCCATTGTACTGTATGCACACTAGTCCTACAGCAAAGGAATTTAAAGCCTCTGAAGTATCTCTGAAATCAAATGTACTACTTAACCTATGTATTCACAACACTGGTGCTAGAAAGTAATCAACCTCAAAGCAGATTTATTTTTTCAATTACAGCTTTAAATTTATAATTGCATGTTAATTGCAAAACCCTTTTTAGGTACAAGAGATAACACAAAGAGAGAAAGAAAACTGCTATTACCTAGTAGAGGCCATATTAGGTTACAGGCTTGCCTGCTATAAAAAGCCATTCCAAAATGAGTACGATTTAATCAGGATAGAAATTAACTTACCTCTCTTGGTCGTCAGTCAGGAACCATATGACATTTGGGCAGTATCAAGTAGGTAGTATCTTTCTATCAAGTAGTATCTTTCCATCTTCTTGCTCTGCCATTGCAACAGTTTATTATACATGCTACCGAAATGCCTTCCTAAAGAGTCTGTAAGCCAGTGTGATGGAAAAAAAAAGAGAAGAGGAAGGCATATTTACTTTTTTAGAAGTACATGCCACAAGTTGTACATGTCTTTCCTCTCACATTTCATAGAGAAGGATTTACCCCTATTGTGACATCTAAATGCAAAAGAGGCCACACAACAAAGTTTAGGGATAGGTTAACCTATGCCCAGCTACAGCTTCTATTACTACAGGAAAATAAGAGAACAGAGGTTTGAATAATAACTATTAGTCTTAAACACAGAGCAAATAGTGGACATTTCTTCATTGCATACCACGAGGTTCTCCTACCTTTTTGTGTTCACTCTTTCCTTTACCTCTAACTTGCTTTTCTCACAATTCCATTTGTCAAATTTAACTTAGCCTTTAAAGCCCAGCTTAAATTTCACCTTCTTTATAAGAACTTCTATAGTAGAGATAATAAAATTGATCAAACATTATACCTACTTGTCCATATTTGTCAATCATCTTGCAGTGGATGATAGGGACTCCAGGAGGGTGACAACCATGGTTCTGGCCAGTGGACTCTCAGATGAAGTGATGTAGACTTTTCGATTGCCATGGTGAATATTGAGCCTTCTGCTCTAGATAAGGAAACTAGGGTAGAGCCTTTTCTATTCTGGATTCCTGAATGACGACCCAACTTGAGGTGAATATATATTGTGTGTGAGAGAAACCTTATTTGTGGAATAAGAGACTAAGGTTTTTAGGTTGTAATCACAACAGGGTGAATGAAGTCACTTTCTTTGACTCTTCCAGACAGATTTGATTGCTCCTTCCTATCTGTTCTTTGTATATGAATAGATGTTTGCAAGTCACAATATAATTTTTGATCTGTGTACTTCTGATTTTTGGGAAAGTCAATGACTTTCTCAATGCTTTCTAGTGTAGAGCAGAGCTCAATAAAAGGGTTATTATTTAAATTATGTACAGAACTAAAATAAGTAGCAAGAAGCAGGAAGGTACCAGAAAAAATGAGTCAGACTGCAAACAGAAAAATGTTATACAATAAAGGTATGGCTGGGTATAGTACATTTGATGCTGTTATTTGACTAGAAGAGAACATTTCCATTTTATGGCTTCTGCATGTCTTTTTGACAACTTTCAGATAATTTTATATTTTCTACCATTTCTTATTGGATAAATGATTTACTTTTTGGGACAGAGTGGCAATCAGCATAAGGAAGCAAAACAGAATGTTATGTGTCTTCAAGATAGACATGGAATGACACCCATTTCACATTCAATGACATCTATAGACTCAAAAATAAACAAATGGAGAAAAATCTACCAACAAAAAGGAAAACAGAAGAAAACACAAGTTGCAATCCTAATTAATGACAAAATAGACTTTAAACCAACAAAGATCAAAAAAGACAAAGAAGGGCATTACATAATGATAAAAAGGTTCAATTCGGCAAGAAGAACTAACTATCCTAAATATAGCTATACCCAACACAGGAGCATCTAGATTCATAAAGCAAGTTCTTAGAGATCTTCAAAGAGGCTTACATTCCCACACAATAATAGTGGGATTCTTCAAAACCCACTGACAGTAGTAGACAGATCATCAAGGCAGAAAATAAACAAAGATATCAGAACCTGAAATCAACACAGGAACAGATAGATCTGATAGATTTCTATAGCACTCTCCACCTAAAAATAATGGAGTATACATTATTCTAATTGCCACATGGCATATACTCTAAAATCAACCACATATTTGGACATAAAACAATCCTCAGCAAATGCAGAAAACTGAAATTATACCAACTACTCTCTCAGATCACAGTGCAATAAAACTAGAATTCAGGAATAAGAAAATTGCTCAAAACCATATAATTATATGTAAATTAAACAACCTGATCCTGAGTGACTTTTGGGTAAATAATAAAATTAAGGTAGGAATCAAGAAGTTCTTTGAAACTAATGAGAACAAAGATATAATATACCAGAATCTCTATGACACAGCAAAGACAGTGTTAAGCAGAAAATTTATAGCACAAAATGTTCACATCAAAAAGTTAGAAAGATCTCAAACTAACAACCTAACATCATAATTAAAAGAACTAGAGAAGCAAGAGCAAACAAATTCTAAAGCTAGCAGAAGATAAGAAATAACCCAAAATTAGCACCAAACTGAAGGAGATTGAGATGTGAAAAATTACTCAAAAGATAAGTGAATCCAAGAGCTGTTTTTTAAAAAATAATTAGGATAAATAGACCACTAGCTAGACTAATAAAGAAGAAAAGAGAGAAGATCCAAATAAACACAATTAGAAAGGACAAATAGGATATTGCCCCTGACTCTGCAAAATACAAATAACCCTAAAAGACTATTATGTTCACCTATATGCACACAAACTGGAAAATCTAGAATAAGTGGATAAATTCCTGGACCATACACTTACCCAGGATTGAACCAGGAAGAAACTGAATCCCTGAACAGACCAATACTGAGCTCTGAAATTGAAGCAGTAATAAATAGCCTATCAACAACAACAATAACAAAAGCCCAGGACCAGAGAGATTCATAGCCCAATTCTACCAGATATGCAAAGAAGAGCTGGTAGCATTCCTGTTGAAATTATTCCAAAAAATTGAGCAGATGAGACACTTCCTCAACTCATTCTATGAAACCAGCATCATTCTGATGTCAAAACCTGGCAGAAACACAACACAAAAAGAAAACTTTAGGCAATATCTTTGAAGATCTGCAAAAATCTTCAATAAAACATTAGCAAACCATAGGCTGGGTGTGGTGGATCATGCCTGTAATCCTGGCACTTTGGGAGGCCTAGGCAGGTGGATCACCTGAGGTCAGGAGTTTGAAACCAGCCTGGCCACTGTGGTGAAACCCTGTCTGTATTAAAAATACAAAAACTGGGTTGGTGTGATGGCATGCACCCCTAACCCCAGCTACTCGGGAGGCTGAGGTAGGAGAATTGCTTGAACCTGGGAGGTAGAGGTTGCAGTGGGCTGATATTGTGCCAATGCACTAGCCTGGGTGGAAAAACAACAACAACAACAACAACAACAAATACACACACAAAAATTAGCAAACCACTCCAGCAGCACATCAAAAAGCTAATCCACTATGATCAAGTAGGCTTTACCTATTGGATTCAAGGTTGGTTCAACATATGCAAATCACTAAACATGATTCGTCACATAAACAGAATAACACCACCAACAACAAAAACATGATCATCTCAATAGATGCAGAAAAGACTTTCAACAAAATTCAACATCCCTTCATGTTAAAAACTCTCAACAAAGTATTGAAGGAACATATCTCAAAATAGTAACAACTGTCTATGACAAACCCATAGCTAACATTATACTGAATGCGCAAAAACTGAGTACCCCCTTGAAAACCAGCACAAGACAAGGATATCTTCTCTTACCACTCCTATTCAATGTTGTATTGGAAGTTCTGGACAGGACAACAAGGCAAGAGAAATAAAGAAAAGGACTCCAAATAGAAAGAGAAGTCAAATGATCCCTATTTGCAGATGACATGATTTTATATCTAGAAAACCCCATAGTCTTGGCCCAAAAGCCCTTCCAGCTGATAAATAATTTAAGCAATAGCTCAGGATACAAAATCAACATGTAAAAATCACTAGCATTTCTATACATCAACATCAGCCAACTCAAGAGCCAAATCAGGAATGCAACCTCATTTACAATTGCCAAAATAAGAATAAAATATCTAGGAATACAGCTAATCAGGGAAGTGAAAGATCTCATCTGTGTGCAGGGGCCATGCTAATATTCTCTGTATTGCTCCAGTTATTGTATATGTGCTGCCAAAGCAAGCCAAGAAATATCTCTACAATGAGAATTATAAAGCATGGCTCAAATAAATCACAGATAACTTAAACAAATGAAAAAATATTCCAAGCTCATGGATAAGAAGAATCAATATCTTTAAAATGGTAAAGCAATTTACAGATTCAATGCTATTCCTACCAAACTCCTAAACACATTCATTACAGAAATAGAAAATGTTGCTTTAAAATTCATACAGAACCAAAAGAGCCCAAATACTGAAGGCAATCCTAAGTATAAAAATCAAAGATGGAAGCATCATGCTACCTGACTCAAACTATACTAATGGACTATAATAATCAAAACACCATGGTACTGGTACAAACACAGACAGATAGACCAATGGACCAGAATAGAGAACCCAGAAGTAAGTTCACACATCTACAACGATTTGATCTTTGACATAGCTGACAAAAACAAGCAATGGAGAAAGGACTCTCTATTTGATAAATGGTGCTGGTATAACAGGCTAGCCATATGCAGAAGATGGAAACTAGACCCCTTCCTTGCACCATACACAAAAGTCAACTCAAGATGGATTAAATATTTAAATGAAAACCAAAAACTATAAAAACCCCAGAAGATAACCTAGGCAATACCATTCTGGACATAGGAATGGACAAAGATTTCATGATGAAGATGCCAAAAGCAATCACAACAAAAGTAAAAATTAACAAATGGGATTTAATTAAACAAAAGAGCTTCTTTACGGCAATAGAAACTATCATCAGAGTAAATAGTAAACCTACAGAATGGGAGAAAGTATTTGCAAACTATGCATCTGACGAAAGTCTACTATCCAGGCTTTATAAGGAACTTAAACACATTTACATGAAATATACAAACAATCCCATTAAGAAATTTTTCAAGAGAAGACATACATACAGGCAGGCCAAAAAGCATGTGAAAAAAAGCTCAACATCACTGACCATTAGAGAAATGCAAATCAAAACCACAACCACAATGAGATACCATCTTACAACAGTGAGAATTGCTATTATTACAAAGTCAAAAAATAGCAGATGCTGATGCCAATGAGGTTGCAGAGAAAAGGGAATTTTTATACACTGCTGGTGGGAGCATAAATTAGTTCAACCACTGTGGAAAGCAGTGTGGTGATTCTTCAATGAACTAAAAATAGAACTACTATTCAACTCAGCAATCTCACTACTGAATATATATCCAAAGAAATGTAAATGAATCTGTCAAAAAGGCATGTATCTTCATTGTAGCACTATTCACAATAGCAAAAACTTGGAATGGACATAAATGCCCATCAATGGTAGACTAGATAAAGGAAATGTAGTACATGTACACCATGAAATACTATGCAGCCATAAAAAGAATGAGATCATGCCCTTTGCAGGGACATGCATGAGGTGGAGGCCATTATTCTTAGCAAACTCACACAGGAATAGAAAACCAAACACCACATTTTCTCACTTAATAAGTGGGAGCTAAATGATGAGAATACATGGATACAAAGAGGGGAACAACAGACACTGGATCCTGCTGGAGGGTGAAGGATGGGAGAAGGGAGAAGAATAGAAAAAATAGCTATTGTGTACTAGGCTTAGTCTCTGGGTGATAAAATAATTTGTATAACACACCCACATGACATGACTTTATTTATATAACAAACCTGCCCATGTATCTCCGAACATAAAATAAAAATAAAAATAATTACATTTTGGTGCAACATTTACTTTTTTAACAAATTTTCATATTGCTCTTGTTTTGTAAGTATGTAGCAAAAACTCTCAGCCTGCTTAGTGCTATAAGAATTTATTAACAATATTTTAAAATTATAGAATCATTTTTTTTCTAATAAAAAGACCAGAGCACATGATATAGTAGTCCAAATAAATATAATGTACTTTTTGTGTAGTATTTTTTCCTATTACTCACTATTATCCAATGATTTAGAGGTTATCATTATCCCTATTCCACAAATCAGGGAAGTGAGTGGATTTTAATGCTATGAATTAAGTGTCCGTATTAGCATAAAACCATTCAATATTTTGTACGATTATTTATTTTATGCAATAATATATAAATTTACTAAAATATGCATTTCAACGTTTGAGGTAGAATTTTATTTTCCTTCAGTACTGAACATAATTTAATCATTGATGTACATTTCTCTTTGTCAATAATAAAATTAAATTTCTGTACTTTGATTCAGCATTTAGAATTGAAATCTGAACTACTTTCTATAGGAAGATCAACATATATAATGAAAAGTACAGGACCATTGTCTGAAAGAGTTGTGTTTAAATTACTTATCACACTGAAGTAGTTATTCATGGATAGCCAGAAGAGTCAAAAAAAAGTAATCTGAGAAGTTAAAATAATCTTTGTCACAGACACTTATAAAGAGCAAAGAACTGTAGATTAGATCAAAATTTGCCTGGGTTTATCCACTCCCTGTACATAAGTGAATTTTGTAACTTGTATTTACTTAGATAATGTAGCAGGAAAATCACAGTTTACATTGATGTTTTATCAGCAACAACACAGTTGTTTAAGGCTAAAATTAAATAAAATTTGGAACTGCTTTTTAAGTCAGAGGAGAAGAAAACATTTGAGGTAATTGAGATGTAATGATTTAAACATAAGCTTGCAAAAAAAAAAAAAAAAAGGAAAGATAAGTCAGTCATTTCACCTGGTTTCTTTTACACATTCATTTTATGTGGCATGAGAATTGGCCTTCAACATTATTTACATCTATCCTTTCTATTCTATAAATGTATTATAGGGTGCTGAAAAATTGTTGTCTGTAGCATTTCCACAGAGAAGGAGAAGAGAGGATATTTCACACGGTATAAGATTTATGCTTACTGAAGGCAGCAAGAATTGCTTGTGCACATTTTACAGAAGAATTTGGCTCCTTGCCATAAAAGTTCAAGTGACCACTTAGGAGTTCTCATTGAGAACCGCTGTATGCAAACACATGAGCTGTGGATTGATTCTTACTTAATTACCAGACCACCAACTTTGCAAGTGCCATTAACTGCAATACAATCTTGGACACTGTGCAAAACCATCATGATTTTCCTTCTGATCACTCCAGTGTGTTTCAGACCATCTAGGAAGGCTCAAAAGTAGTACATAAAATTTCACACTTATGTGTCAAGTTGATGAAAAAAAGTGGACATGCTGCAATGCTTTCAGAGTTACAATTCAAGTGAGAAACCCAACTATATATTAAATTCATGGATGAACAATGGGAACTAGAAAACTGTAATTTCAAGTTTTATTTCTGCAGGCATTGTCATATGACACCAAATTATTAAATTTTGCACAATACAAAATTGAACACATGAGAAGTTTACATAGGGATAAGAGAGCTTCATGGAGTTTGGGAATGTGCAAAAGCTATAGAATATTTTCATAATAATCTTATGAAGCACAAACTGAACAATAGTTGTCAATATGACTCCCACCTAATTTCTATGGTAACTTTAATATGTGTAACCATTACATAAATGGGCAAGAAAGTACTGAAATACAGAAACCATGTGAGGTAGGAGGTAGATGCTTGTTAGCTTTGGTTGCTGATGCATACTGATAACTAATAATCCAACACTAAAAGCATCTTTAGCATACAGAATTTTCTGGATAATGTTTGGGGAGGGGGATATAGTATTTTTTTAAATAAGTAGCTCCTGTGCAGCAGTTGTTTTCTTTATAAAGTGAACTAGAAAAGTTAGTAAATCAGTCTTCTTATTTGTCAACAATCAAGAGAAAAAGCATGTCATTGGAAGGAAATATTCTGTACTTTTATAAGATGGTAACATGGTTTGGCTCTGTGTCTCCACCCAAATCTCATCTTAAATTGTACTCCCATAATTCCCATGGGTTGTGGGAGGGATTTGGTGGGAGATAATTTGAATGATAAAGCACGTTTCCCCCATACTGTTCTCATGGTAGTGAATAAGTCTTATGAGATCTGATGGTATTATCAGGGATTTCCACTTTTGCATCTTCCTGATATTTTCTCTTGCCGCCGCTGCCATGTAAGAAGTACCTTTTGGCAACAAATTACAAATTACACTGCCACGTGTGTACCTATGCAAAAATATTGTATGTTCTTTACATGTACCCCAAAACCTAAAATGCAATAAAAAAAAAAAAGAAGTACCTTTTGCCTCCTGCCATATTTCTGAGGACTCCCCAGACATATTAAACCTCTTTTTCTTCCAGGTCTCAGGTATGCCTTTAACAGCAACATGAAAATGGACTAATACAGATGGTATGACAGGAATATTTGCACTACAAATAAAAAATAATATCCCAAGGAATTATAGTTGACAAAGACATTAAAGACAGATCATAGATCAGAAAACTTAATCTTTTGGAAGGCAGTAGTCCCCAAAGTGATCTACAGATTCAATGCAATCTCTATCAGAATCCTAGCTGACTTCTTTGTGGAAATTGATAAGCTGATTCTAAAACTCATGCAAAATTGTAAGAGATGCAGGATAGTCAAACAATAGAAGAAAAGAAGAAAAATTTATGGGGACTCAAACTTCCTGACTTTAAAGCTTACTACACATAACAGTAATCAAGAAAATATAGTACTGGTACAAGGATAGGTACATCAATCAGTAGAAGAGAATTGAGTGTCCAGAAATAAACACACATATCCATGGTCAACTGACTTTTGACATAGGTGTCAAGACATTCATTGGAGAAAGAATATTCTTTCCAACAAATGGCACAGGGACAAGTGAATGTCCACATACAAAAGAATGAAAAGATACCCTTAATATCAGAAGCAAAAATGAAATAAAAATGGATCAAAAACCTGAATGTGAGTTAAAACTATCAAATTCTTAGGAGGAGACATAAGAGTAAATCTACCATACTTTGGATTTGGCCAAGGGTCCCTACATATGACACCGAAAGCATAAGCAAACAAACAAAAGATGAAATCAACTTCATCAAAATCAAATACTTCTGTGTTTCAAAGGACATTAAGACAATGAAAAATCCCACAGAATGGGAGAAATATTTGTAAGACATATCTTTGCTAAATTATAAATATATGAAAAAACTTATAGCTCAATAATAAAAGATAAAGTTCCAAATAAAAAATAGGCAAAAGATCTCAATAGACAGTTTTCCAAGGAAGATATGCAAATTACCATGAAGCACATGAGGAATGCTCTACATCATTCGTTAGCAAAGGAAAGCAAATCAAAACCACAGTGAGATGCCACTTCATATACACTAGGATGTCTAGAATCAAAAAGTAAAATAATAACAAGTGTCAGTGTGTTAGAACTCTTATATGATGCTGGTAGGAATATTAAATGGTGCAGTTTCCTTGGAAAACAATCTGGCAATTCTTCAAACAATTAAACTTAGAGTTATCATATGAAAGATCAATTCCACTCCTAGCTATACATGTAAGAGAAATGGAAACATACATCCATACTAAAACTTATACATGAATATTTACAGTAAACATTGAATAATGATTCATAATAGACAAAAGGTGAAAACAATCTAAATTTCCATCAACAGACAGATGGATAAACAAAATGGTATATCAATACAATGAATTTTTGGAAGAGAGGCATAGAAAGAATGAAGTACTGATATATCTGCCCATTTGGATAAACCTTGAAGATATTACCTTAAGTTAAAGATGCCTGTTGCTAAAGTCCACATAGTATATTATTCCAATCATATGAAAGTCTAGAAAGGAAGTCTGTGGAAACAGGGTGTAGATTAATAGTTGCTTAGGGCTGAGAATGGGGGTTGAATTATGAAGGGATGAGAGGATAGTAGCTAAAGGGTATAGAATTTTTTTCTTGATGTGATACAATGCTCTAAAATTGATTGCAGTAATGATTACAATGTATCTGTGAATATATTGTAAATCACTGAATTTAATACTTTTTAAAAATTGATGCATAACAATTCTATATGTACGTACACACACACACAAACACTCACACATATACATATATAACGTACATGATGTTTTGAAATATGTATACATTGTCGAATGGCTACATCGAGTAAATTAATATATGCATTACTTTGAATGGGTGAACTGTAGCCAGAGAATTTTATCTTAATAAGGCTATTTTTTGAAAAAAGGAAACGTTGACGAGTTTGTTAACTCATTCTGTACATTAACTCTAAGGCTAGATGGCAACTACACAAAAGACTAATAATATGAATTCTGGGGAAAAAAGGCATATGGTAATGTGTCAAATCCTTTGGAACTGAATATTCAGTTCTTATAGATGAACAAAAATGCAGAATATTCGGCGTTTTTACATTGAAGCAAATTGTTTGCCAAGGCTAACTAAATGAGCTAGGCATGCTAACAAGCCAAGGATTCGATTTCTGCTGAGAAAAGTAGTCTTATGCAGGAGGCTATCATAAATTCTTGTTGACTTACATTGAAATTCAAGAAAGCTATCTGATGTAGCCTTTGCAACATTTCTTTCTCCAAAACAACGCAAGTCTAGAGGAGGGAACTAAGGAGAAAAAAGAGGTCAGAGAGTAGACTCAAAATAGAAATGAAAGCAAACATGATTGAGATTTATATACTATGTAGCCATTGAGATAGTTACATTCTAGATAGCTACATTCAAGATAGAAATGAAAGAAAACATGGTTGAGATTTATATACTAATAGACACTGAGATAGTTACATTCTAGATAGTTACATTCTAGACAAAGTATCCCGATGATCAAGCACATATAGTGTAACTGAGAAAAAAGAAATGGAAAATTAAATGTTTCCAAGTCAGTATATAAGCCTGAAAAGAAAGAGATACACTTCACGTTATCAGGTTGTGAAGTAGTAAGTGTTACTTGTTGCCTAAAAATTTGAAGAAATTTGGTCAAAGTCACCTGGAATGACTGAGGCACTTCAAATTTGATTTTTTTTCCCAAAGTCTGGCTCTGTCGCCAGGCTTGAGTGCAGTGGCACGATCTTGGCTCACTGCAGCCTCTGCCTTCCGGGTTGAAGCGATTCTCCTGCCTCAGTCTCCCGAGGAGTACAGGGGTGCGCCACCATGCCCAGCCAATTTTTGTATTCCTAGTAGAAACAGGCATGTTGGCCAGGATGGTCTCAATCTCTTGACCTCCTGATCCGCCCACCTCGGCCTCCCAAAGTGCTGGGATTACAGGTGTGAGCCACCTGTGCTCAGCCTGGATGTTGGTATTTTAGGGACAGAGTCTAGTTCTGTTCAGAGGATAGGGTAGACCTATATTTAAGAGAGTGATTCTTAGAAGCAGAATTTAAAACTCTTTATAAATAAAACAAAGGACATTGAAATATTATTGTATTTTTTGTGATAATCCAAATGTATATTGGAAAATAGTTTTATCTAGAATCATTTTAAGAAAGATGAAAACAGAAGGACAGCATATAGCTTTCAGTATAGAACTAGTGTAAATGTATCTGTGCATATGTATGTATGTGTGTGAATATATATATACACACACACATACATTATATATAATATTTTATATATTTATATACACACACATATATATAATAACACAGAATTGGTGAAGGTTTTATTAAGGAGAGTGAATAGAGGTAAAAAACTGTGAAACGTAGTATAAAGTTGTATCAAGAGAAGGTCCCATGTAGAAAAGAACACCAAAATGCAACTTTAGAAGTATTACCCCACTATAATTAATGTGCATAGATTTTCTCAAGAATGTAGGCTAACAGTAATTTAATTCAAGGCCAGCTAAGAGCTTGATAGGTGTAAGTGGAATGAATGCATTTCAATAATATAGAGACATCCTGTGTATCATTCACACTCAACAAAGGGTTGTAGTAGAAAGTGTACTTGCTTTGGAGCAGACAGACCTAAATTTAAATTTCAACACTGACTTATTAGCTCTGTGAGTGATTTTAGCATGGTTCTATTCTTATTTTCTCTTTATATAGCAAATAGAGTAGAGGTAGTGGTAAGGTGAGGATCAAGAGAAGTGAGAGTTCTGATGTGTGGGGTCCAGCTAATTCCAGTCTTCTGCACTGGTTTCTGCTGATTTTACAAAGATCATGACACTACACTTCAGTGATCTACTAAGGTCTTTCTTTTCCTCTCCCTTTCATCACAGGAGCTTCATACTCTTTGTTGGAATGCTTTTCTGTCTTTCTTTCATCCATAGACGTTTTTGGCTCACCCTTATAAGTAGCATAATATACTAGGTTACTGTATGAATTAACAAGAAAGCTAAATGCTGTATCTCCCCGCTACTGTTATGTGGTTGGGTCTTAACAGTGAAATCTAGAGATAATGCAGTTGCCTTTGCTGTTTGTCTTGAGGAGTGATGCCACAATCTCAGGTTAGGGTGGAAAGGTGTTAGTATGGAGATGAAGTTGAAACAGCTCTATCAGAGTCAGTGGGGACTTGCTGGTGTCCCATAATCATATAATTAATGTGGCTATTGCTGCTCTGATTCTTTCTAGGAGAAAATGACATAGATGATCTTTCTACTATTAGATAAGCAGAGACATGCAAATATCAAACTTTTTTGCTTAGATTTAGAAAAATTTCTATTAAATTTTCTCCAAGTCAGAGAGCGTAGAGGAAAATAGGAAGCACTGATACCCACTTGGAATGTGAATAGGCATCTGTGAAAGTCCTGTGAATTATTTTCCAATTTTGCTAATCAAAATAATGTTTGGTAAGAGCTAGTTGATAATCAAGTAGCCCTTTAAATGATATTACTTAAACCAAGGAAGTTGACTTGGAAAGCCTGTGTTATAACACCATTGAGGTGATTAATGGTATTATATAGCTGCTTTAGCAAAATTCACCTATGAGACAAAGTGCTATTTATATAATATATCTTTTCATTTTCACCAAAGTATTTTAACACAGAAAAAATAGAATTTTAGCCTCAAGACTGACTTTTGCAAGGTGTGATTTTTTTTAGGTTGTGTTTTAAGTTTCCATTATTAAAAAAAAAAAAAGACACTAGATAGTATAATTTCAAGCTACTGTATACATAATATAAAACTATTTTTTGAAATTATGAGTTTTTTATAAATAAATAAAAGGTGAAATGAATTATTCTTGCATCAGCAATAAACTGAGATGCAGATGCTATTCATGCAAGAACCGAAAATAGACAAAAACTATATCTGCTTAATGTAATTCCATTAGAAACGTATGTGCTTATATAATTTTAAAAGTTTTTAACAGATTTTTTCCAGCTCTATTTGTGAGATTAAAGACATATGTCCAGTTTAATTACAATCTCAGACAAATAAAAGCTATTTGCTCAGGCAAAGTATTACATGGATCATAGTTACATGAAAAAAATATATTGTTTATTTCATATTGGAATTTAATAAAGTTTCCTATATTTTTATTTGCTAAACCCGTACTTCTCTAATGGATAATTCCTATATTTAGAGAATGTTTTTTTTACAAGTTCAAGGAAGAAAGATGTTTTATAATTATTCTAAATAGGAAATTTGTACAATGACTAAAGTGATAATTTTTATTTTGAGTCATTTAAAAAATGGCATAAAGTATGAAGGTTTCCAAAAAGTCTGATGTGAGAATTCCAACATTTTGGGCAAATTAGCAAAATCATTTTGGGCTTTGGTTCACTTACTAGTAGTGGTAGAAGATATTCAAAATAGAAGAGAGGGAAAAATAAGTAAAACAGAGAAGGCAATGACCTAAGAGAGAAACGGTAACAATCAATTTAAGGAATAGTAGATATGCTAATACAGATGACTTAAAGCTCATTTTCAACTTTACTCAAATAACACTTACTATATAGTTTAGACTCTGTTATAAATATGTTTACTGGATATTGACGCTTTAATCTTTAAAACAAGACTTTGTGTAGTTACTAATATTAACCACATCTTACAGATGAGAAAACTGAGGCAAGAAGAAGTTACTTGCTTACTACTGGACTACAAGTAATGGTGGATAAGGGATTTGAAACCCACCCGTCTGGCTCTACTGTCTATACGAAACTACTATTCAATACTACTTTGACAACTAATTCTTTTTTATGAATAAGATATTGTAACAGACATTAGAAATTAATGTGTATATTGATGTGCAAGACGGCTTTATAAATGGAAATAATTAGTACCAGAAAAAAAAGAACAAAAATAAATCTGCTTTAATTGAATAATTATGTTTTCATGCCACCAAATGAAAAAATGGTTGGTATCCATCTTGAAAAATGAAATAGACATTTACAAAAATAAGCATATTTACCAGAAAACAATAAAACTATTGGCACTGCATACTAATTTTTAGATCTAAAAAATAAATTTGCGAATTTTGGGTGACAAGTTAGCACATAATTTTTCAACCAATCTGTAAAATCACATGTGACAACTTTTACTTATCTTTTAGCTTTTTCAATGTGATCTTAATGAGTTTGAGTTTTACACACATATGTATTAATTCATTAACTTTACCAAGAGTTAGTTTTCTGGGTCTTAAGTAATTCTATTATGAAGCAACAACTGAATCATCATCCTAGCTATTTGCTTTTCTTCAAATGCTAACTGGTCTAACTCTGAAATTCTGTCCATTGTCAAAGGCTTTGGGATATGATTTGTCAAGCAGTTACCTAAACTCACTTTTGTCAACACCATATACCGATGTCTATTGCAAGATTTATACTTTACTTTTTAATCAGTTTTTGACTGTTTAAAATCACGTCACCATTTTTTTTTGCAAGATCAGACAACCATGTAAAGATTGATCAAAGCCTGATGTAATGGGGAGATAAAGATTTAAATGGGGAGAGATGTTTGAATCGGAATTTAGAAGTGCTCAGTTTATCAGATAATATTGTCCTATATGGTAACTTTTGCTTCCCAATGTGAGCAACAAAGCTGTAATGAAAGAATAACAAATAATAAGATAAATCCCTTATAATTACTCTTACTAGTATATTTGTAATATTTTTCAGATGTTTTTGTTATCCACAAAATTCTCCCATATTGATAGTAGCTGTTGTCATTAACACTTTTTGTGCAAGTGAAAAAAGTCTAAAGTTCCTGTATTATTTTGGCAATGCAAAAGAATTTAAGAAGTCGTAACTTTTGCATTCGAAACTTAGCTTATTAATTTAGTATCAGCTATTTAAAAACTCAATCAGCAATATACCTCAAATGCAAAGAAATCTTATTTAAAAGTAGCACTGAATATGATCTATTTAAACTATAAAATCCTATTGATATCTAGTACATAACTTAATGGAAAACTTATTTTTACCTTGCAAAAAAATTTTTTTCTCTTTTTCTTTCTCTTTTCTTTTTTATTTTACTTTAAGTTCTGGGATATATGTGCAGATCTTGCAGGACTGTTACATAGATATACACATGTTGGGGGATGGGGTATTGGGGAAGGATAGCAGGGGGTGGGGAGATTGGGGAGGGATAACATTAGGAGAAGTAACTTGCAAATTTTTAATGTCCTTCTTAAAAATGTAACGTAGAGACCACAGTTACTCTTGAAAGATCAAGGTTGCCTCTTGTAAGCGACTTAAACTAGAAATCTTTTTCACTTTCTCCAGTTTACTCCATGAATAAAAAGTAAACAAAAAACAAATTCTAAAACACAATGTCTGCTCTAAATAGGTGCTTCTCTATCTACTAAATGCCTGCATCATACACATATTTCTGCCTTTATGTCTACATTAATTTTCTTCTTTTATTTATGCTTTCTGCCTTCTTCTCTATTTCCCTCCCTCTCTCATCTTTCCTATCTTTCTTTTATCTACTGATGATGATTTTCATTCTCTCCTCCACTCATAATGTACCCTTTTTTTTCACATATAATTAGTTCCAGACACACCTCCTCTACGGTTTTTCCCTATCTTGCTTATGAATTCATTAATTGCTGAGAAATAATGGCTTTATCAAACAATACCATATATTAATATTTCATTATGAAAGGATTTCACTGTGAGATGTTAAAAAAATAAGAAATTTTACCTAGTAATATATATAGCTAACTAGGAAGGTTAAAGATCTCTACAACAAGAATTAGAAAACACTGTTCAGATAAATCAGAGATGACACAAACAAATGGAAAAATATTCTAAGTTTGTGAATAAGAGGAATCAATATCACTAAAATGGTGATACTGCCCAAGGCAATTTACAAATTCAATGCTGTTCCCATCAAATTACTAAAGACATTCATTACAGAAATAGAAAAGAATGTTTCAAAATCCATATAGAATTTAAAAAAAGAAAGAGGGAGAACTCAAATAGCCAAGGCTGTCCTAAGCAAAAGGAACAAAGCAGGAAACATCACACTATTTGACTTAAAACTATACTGTAGGGCTACCGTAATCAAAACAGCATGATACTGCTACAAAAACAGACACACAGACCAATGGAACAGAACAAAGAGCCCAGAAATAAGGTCACATATCTAGAATAATTTGATCTTTGACATAGCTGACAAAAACAAACCATGGAGAATGGACTTTCTATTCAATAAATGCCGTTGGGATAACGGGCTAACTGTATGCAGATGATTGAAACTGGACCCCTTCCTTAAACCATAGACAAAAATAAACTCAAGATAGATTAAAAACTTAAAACTAAACTGTAAAAATCCTAGAAGACAACCTAGGTAAATACTATTCTATACATAAGTATGTGCAAAGATTTCATGATAAGTATGCCAAAAGCAATCACAACAAAAGTAAAAATTGACAAATGAGATCTAATTAATCTAAAGGGCTCTGCACAGCAAAAGAAACTACCAACAGAGCAAACAGACAACCTACAGAATGGGAGAAACTATTTGCAAACTATGCATTTGACAAAGGTCTACTATCCAGCATCTATAAGGGGCTTAGAAACATTTACAAGAAGAAAAGAAAACAACCCTAATAAAAAGTAGGCAAAGGACATGAACAGATACTTTTCAAAAGAAGACATACATGCAACCAACAAACATGTTTAAAAGAGCTCAACATCACTGATCATTAGAGAAATTTGAGTCAAAATCACAATGAGATTCCATGTCACACCAGTCAGAATGGCTATTATTACAAAGTCAAAACAACAGTTGCTGGCAAAGTTGCAGAGAAAAGGAAACGTTTCTTCACCATTGTTGGATCAGTTCAACCATTTTTGGTTAGTTCAACCATTGTGGAAAGCAGTGTGGTGATTCCTCAAAGAGCTAAAGAAATAAAAAAAAGAACTGCCATTTGACTCACCAATCTCATTACTGGGCATATATCCAAAAGAATGTAAAATCATTCTACCACAAAGACACATGCACATGCATGTTCATTGCAGCACTGTTCACAATAGCAAAGACATGTCAAAGTCAACCTAAATGCCCATCCATGACAGACTGGATTTTAAAAATGTAGTTATATATACACCATGGAATACTATTCAGCCATGAAAAGAATGAGATTATGTCTTTTGTGGGAACATGGATGGAGCTGGAGATCATTATCCTTAGCAAACTACCCCAAAAACCAAAAACCAACTACTGGATGTTTTCACTTATAGGTGGGAGTTAATGATGAGAATTCATGGACAGAAAGAGGGGAGCAGCAGACACCAGGGCCTACCAGAGAGGGGATAGTGAAAGGAAGGGGGAAACAGAAATAACTATGGGGTACTAAGGATTATTACCTGGATGATGAAATAATCTCTTCAACAAACCCCTACTGCATGAATTTACTTATATAATAAGCCTGTACATGTACCCCTGAACTTAAAATAAAAGTTAAAATAAAAATAAAGTAGAAAAAAAGTTACTTTGATGAATGAAAAATAAAATTAAGATCCTATCTCAATGATAATCAAGTTAAAACAAAATAAACCTAGCTTTTGTTACTTTATGCAATGTTAATAAAATATACAAAAAATACTCAATTTTCCCTTTATAAAAGAACATGTATTCATGAGAAGGAGATTGTGAACCATGAGCTTATATTCAGCCCTGCCCTTGACCTGATTTCACGCAGCACAAAACAAAGTCTCTTGATATGCTAGCAGAGATCAGAAGCAGTTCTCCGGTTAAGACTTACTGTTATTATGCCTCCTTTATTACTTTTGCTTGGATAAGAGTCCAATCCATCTTAAGTGTACAAGTAGACTCTCTTCCATGTGGTTCTTTCTGAACACAACTCCAGGGTTACCTTGGACTTCTAACTCTTCTCTCTGACTTTCAAACTTAAGGTGACTATGTTTTGAAGAACAAATTTGAATTCAATCTGACTATGTATTTAAGCCCCCACCATCCCTTCTCACCCTAATCACTCTATCTGCCATATAAAAGGTGATCTTAGAAAAGAGCAAAATTGAGCCAAGAGAACAGACTCCATATCTATGTACAATGAACCCAAATTGCTCCTATCCAGCTTCATACTCCTAGGACAGCACGCAGGTTTAAACTGCAAGACTACTCTGCAGACCACCCATTTGACTTGGTTTCATGTTAAGTTTACCTGTAGCTATCTATAATCTGTAATTAGTTATATGACTTAATTAAATTATGAGTGAATTAACTTATCTATATTCACCATCAGCATTATTTTTAATTGACACAGTATTGTAGTTTTTAAGACTAAAGCTTCTTTTTCATGGCATGGGAGTATTGTATAAGTAGATATAAATCTTGCTACTGTGCCTGACAGCATAGTTGTCAGATTTTAGTGATTTTTTTCAAGCTCAAATATCAGAGACTTCTGCTTGAAGGGGAAAATATTCTTGAAAAATTTTATATATATAAATATTATACAGTATGACAATAAGGGACATTTGAAAATTTTTATTGTTATACTTTAAGTTCTGAGGTACATGTGCAGATCGTGCAGGATTGTTACATAGGTATACACATGCTATGGTGGTTTGCCACATCCATCCCCCCATCACCATACGAAAATTATTTTAGGACTATTAAGAGGCCAGCATGGTGGTGCCTCATATCTGTAATCTCAACACTTTGGGAAGCTGAGGTGGGAAGATCGCTTGAGGCCAGGAACTCAAGACCAGCCTAGGCAACATAGTGAGATTTCATATCTTTATACATAAAATTAGCCAGCCATGGTGGCATGTAGCTGTAGTTCTAGCTACTCATGGAGGCTGAGGTGGAAGGATCTCTTGATCTCAGGTGGTCAAGCCTGAAGTGAGCCATGATCACACCACTGCACTACAGCCTGGGTGACAGAGTAAGACCCCATCACTAAAAAAATTAAAATAAAACTATTAAGAATTGAAGAGGAATATACATTACAAATTAACAAATAGAAGGAATATATCACCATCCTAAGCAATTAGACTGATTCAAAATTATCTATGCATTATGATACAATTTGGTATATTTCCATATTTAGGCTCATGCTATTTGAATTTTCAGCTATAATTGATAATTCCTAGATTCGGAGGAGGTAGGGAGCTGACGGTTGTTAAGCAATCTATATTTCCTCCAAATAAACTGTAAGGTAGCTTTTGTTTTTAAAATCCACTTTATAGATACAGAAATTGAGGCCAAGAGAGTTCAGTTAATTTCCTCAGGGTCACAGAACTATTAAGCAGCACAACTGGATTTGGATGGAGCTTGGGCAAGTACTTTTTATTCTGTATAATGAAAATTCTCTTTTTCAGAAATGGAGTGGAATGAAGAAATATGGAATAAGAAAATATTCAAGTGGTGAGAAGAACAGCATGTTTGCCATTTGAGATATGAGTATTTCTAATATATGTGACCAAAGAAAGGAATACATGCAGGGGAGAATCCTTTCTCTTGCATTCTCTTTTCTAAGGATCAATAGACCTACAGGATGGGAGCTACAGTTAGAAAAAGTCCTCAGTTTTATTGTCACAAACAATTTAAAACCCTTCAAAGCTATTTCTGCATATTGTGAAAAGCATGACTTTTTTGTGCTTGTGTGTACATGAGATACTTGATAAGTCTTTTAGTATGGGCATTAAAAAAAAAGATGTGAGACTTATATAAGTGGAAGCTAAACATTGAGTACACAGGGACACAAAGAACAACAGGCACTGGGGACTACTGGGGGAGGGAGGGAGGTCGCAGGGTTGGAAAACTACCTATTGTGTACTATGCTTATGATGTGGGTGGCAGGATCAATTGTACCCAAACCTCAACATCATGCAATATATCCACGTAACAAACCTGCATATGCATCCCCTGAATCTAAAATGAAAGTTGGAATTTTTTAAAAAGTGAAACAAAGGTTGGAGAAAAAGATAAGGGAAGAAAGAGAAGATAAGAAAATATGTACATATAGAAATGACATATAGAGAAAATATTATTTTTTTAAATGTTTCAGTAAATGTTATAAATTATGGTGGAATTAAATATAAAAAAATCTGAGAAGCTGTAGGTTCTGGGCCTATTGCTGTGAATTAGAAATTGAACTTTTCTAGTGTTACAGGAATAATTAAGGGAAAGCAGTAATTGCTACTAGCTTCTTTCACCTGATGTAGAGGCAGAGGCTACAGCCAGCCAGCTGGGAATGTCAGGAAAGTGACAAAAGTCCCATGAGAAAGGCAAAAGGGACAATTGGAAGGCCTCATAAAACTCATGCTGCGGGTCTCTCTGAATGTCCAGAAATCTTTTTCCTTGCTGGGTGCAAGACTGTGTCTCTTACTCTGCAGAAATTTGCTGGCATCTTTCTGTCAAGTTTGTAATTTTCTAGTTGTAACAGCTGCATAGGGCTACAAAGAACAATGCCAAACTCAATGGAGAAAAAAATAAAACTCTAAATGTAGGAAAACATCAATAGTAGGCTTCACTGATACCTACCTCATGCTCAGGGATCATTTATGATTCTCCCACTACCAAATCAACAGACTTTCTCCCCATTATTTCTGCCTATAACCTTCAATACTCTTCACTGAAAAACATTTCCAGTTGTTTCTGTATGCAATGCTGTCCTCACTCCTCATTTATCTCTTTGAGTGCTGATTTATTGTGTACTCAGGACTGTGGATGTTTTCCAAAAATAAGTCTTTCACCCTTTAAACTTTTCTCTATATATACTTAATAAAATATTAATAAAATTAATATATACTCCAATACAAATATCAAGAGGCACACAGGACATGCACAAAACAAAAAAGATAAGGAACCAATAAGCATAAAAGAGTCAAATAACTAATTATCCAAAAAATATAAATCAAAACAGAAAAGGCATACTATTTACACCTATCAAGTTGTCAAAGACAATATGTGAAAGAAAATTATAATACAGAGTGTTGTGAAGAGTGTAAGAAATTGTCCACTCATATATTGCTGATGGAAGACTTGACAAAATTTTTCTGAAATTAAAATTTGATAATATGTATCAGAAGTTTTAAATGGTACAGTATTTGTAATATAGTAATTCCATATTTATTATGTGTTTTCAGGTAAAACATGTGATATATGATATAATTTTATATATAGTCACAGCATTGTTTATAGAAATGAAAATTAGAAATAATAGAATTAATAGAATTATAGAACAGAAGGCAATTGATTAAAAATAATGGCATATTCATACAATAAAATATTACATAGCCAAGTAAATGTAGCTACAGAGAATTATGATGTGAAAAATGCTCTGGATACATTTATAGTTAAGTTTATAAGTTCATATTATGTTACATGAAAAATGTAGGTATAATACGTTATATAGATGGTAACATGCATTTGTAGAAATGAGTGTCTGTGTATTTACATATATGAAAACAGAGAGGAGAAAAAAAAAAAAGAAAAAGAGCATATACCACTGTGTGAAGAGTAGTTTTTGGTAACTTTTCTACTTTCCTTTTATTGTATTTTCCATTTATTTCCATAATGAGTGTGCTTGGTTTTAGAGTGAGAAAATAGTATTAAAAAAAAAAACAACTCACAAGTAAATTCATTATCCCTCCAATATTAGGCCTTCTTCTGAATTTCTAATAATATCAATGGCAATAATGTCATTTATTTATATTAATACTCAAAGACATTTATATTTCTTGTGCCTGATATTTTACATAATGCTAGCCAAGTACCAAGTTTTGTCAACGTATCCCTGTTCTGCATTCTACTGATTAGAATTATCTAAAATATAACTTTCAGAAATGAATTTCTATGCTTAAAACCTGTCTCATGCAGAAGGAGGAATTTCTTGCAGTCTGATCTGCTTGTTGTTTAAACAGTAAACACGTATTGGTTTAGTTTGTGAAAATCTACTATGTTGTATACTTATAATTTGTGCTGTATTGAATGCATGTTAAATTTCTATAAAATGTATACAAATAAAAACAAAAATCTTCCCGTTACCTATAAAATGAAGTTGAAAATCCTTAGCTTAACATAAAAGCCTCCTTTAATCTGATCTCAGTCTTCACTTAACAGGCTCATATCCAAATCCTTCGCATTGAAACTTGCTAATAGCATTGGTCACGTAGTTTTTAAAATTTGGACAAAAATTTTCAGAGAAATAATGAAGAGACCAATAGTGGCACTAAATTAGGAGAATGTTTATTAATTTTTACTACAAATCCATGAGAATTGCCAGCTTCCTGCTCATTGGTGCAAAACATACCATTTGAGTCCCTTAGTTACCCCACATTTGTGGGTAAGTTTCTCCCTTTGCCTCCCCTCTCCTTTCTTTCCTTTCCTACCCTTCATTTCTCTTCTATTCCCTTCCTGCCCTTTCCTTTATTCTCTCCTTCTTTCTCTTTCATTCACATAAGGCAGCCAAAGTAATTGTGATGCTTTGCTCAAGATTATTCAGCTAGGGCATGTGTTGGGGGTGAAATCAGAACTCAAGTCAATGACCCCAAAGCTTGTGCTCTTAAACACTGTTTTAGAGTACCAGTGAGTGCTCAAGCCCACCTCTGATTCTCACTGCTGAAATATGTACGTGTCTACTTTTATCAGATTTTGCACAAGTCACGTTTCCTACTAAGATATCCTTCCTTTGCTTTCCTTGATTACTTCCAGTTCTACTTAAATCCTTTCAATGAGCATTATAATACCCACTTCTAAAATATTCATTAAACCCTGTAAACTATGGAGACATTCTCTTCATGATACTTATTTACTGGTGGGATATGAGACACTGAAGAATCAAAGCCAAGAATTACTCTCCAGCTTGGAAAACCACCACTGACTCCCTATGACTTACTTACAAGATAAAATCTAAACCTCAGAAACTTCACAAGCAAGACATTTTTTTTTTCGGTCTTGTCTGAAAGTACTTCCCTGGTGTCACCCTATGCCACTTGCTTCCTTTGTTTCTTCTCCCCAGCATGTCCTCCGTACCCAATCCTTCATCCTCCCTCTCCAGCAACACACATCAGCTTCCTCTCACTTCACCAGGTAAAAATTTGTCAACTCTGGCATGATATCTTGAAAAACTTTATTTTGTCCATCTGAGTAGCATTAATTTGTGTAAAACTTTCTTGTGACACTCTTTTCCATTGTCTTGCATTTTTAAAAACATACTTTTATTTGTAGTGTAGAGGAGAACACACAATTCACTTAGTGAAAAGACCTGTCTGACTTAGTTAACCTCTTCTGATTTGAGGGGATACTATAATTAAAAAAAAACCTTGTACTTTTACCATTCAATTTATTTATTTTAAAATATGGAGAGAATAGCTGTCATCATGATAAATCTGAGTTCTACTCAAAGGAATATTGACTGATACTATAACAAAATTGCATTATGTCAGTTTAAATCCATGGAAAAATACTGTAACTGAAAAATATATATAATTTTATATGTTTTCTCTGATTTTTAAAAATAGTTCGAGACTTTAATATCATTCTAATATTTTGCTTCAACATATTTATATTCTGAATATAAAAATCACATTATACAAGATAAGATGGAATATTCTTTCTGTACGTTAGAAGGACCATATTGTACACTGCTGGAAACTATAAATTATTTGAGAATAAATGTATTAGGAGATACAAAATGATGCTTTTTTTTTTTTTTTGAGATGGAGTTTTGCTCCTGTTGCCCAGGCTGGAGTTCAATGGCATGGTCTTGGCTCACCACAACCTCTGCTTCACAGGTTCAAGTGATTCCCCCACCTCAGCCTCCCTAGTAGCTGGGATTACAGGCACACACCACCATACCTGGTTAATTTTTGTATTTTCAATAAAGACAGAATTTCACCATGTTGGCCAGGCTGGTCTTGAACTCCTGACCTCAGGAGTTGGCCTGCCTCGGCCTCCTAAAGTGCTGGAATTACAGGCATGAGCCACTGCACCCGGCCACAAAATGCCTTTTTTATGCTTACGATAAAAGATGATATCAGGTGCCTCATGTCTATTGCTAATAGTTTATATATTAAACTCAAAATCTCAACATGCCTCTGAAACACAGTGGCCCTTTATACTAAACTTCAATGGTTAGCTGTTGCCCCTTTTCTCAACTTTAAGATAAAACAAGTTTTACTGCTTTCTTAGTTTGGTACCACTTCATATAGATATTGGTGTATTCTGGGTTCCAAGATTATTTTAGGCATGGAGTCAAAAAAAATCGTCTTTTTAGCAGCATCCACAGTAGTAAGACTTTTTGTCTCTGCATGGAAATCTGAATATATTTATATGTTGGAGTGGCATTTCTACAGGAAGCCTAGAGATCTGTTTGCTACATGTCAACAAAGTTAAAGTGTAAGTGTGGGTAAATTTCATTGCTTGTTTAGACTTTACAAATATAATTACTCACTGTTAGACAATAAGAAATAGAAAACACTCAAGTGGCTTCCTTATACCTGGATGTGTTGATTTTGTTTTGTCAATGAGGGCTTTCATTAAGAGCCACTAAAGGTAAGCTTCACTCAATTGATGTAGTGGTAACAATTTACTCTCTCCTGCCACAGTAAAGATAGAATGAAAAGAACCTGTCCTTCAATCTGTTTGTGGTAGAGATTTTTTTTTTTTAAGTATAAACATTGAATTCCTCTGCTTACTTGGAGATGGAAGGTCATTAACAGGGCACTTGAGCAGATTGGAATTACAGTCAATTGAGACACCGAAACATCCTAAATGGCCTAATGCACCAACTAAGTGCTTCTTAAATTCCAAAACTTTTACTTGAGCACAGCAATCATGAATTTCCATTGCCTTCAGTAAATGTTTTATCCCGTTTTATGTGACACAACAACAAAAATATGAATCATTGTGTTTATGTTTTCTGCTAAGCAACGTTACTTTCTCAAGATGTAAATGTAAAATTTGATTATCGGTTAAGTACATATGGTTACCTATTAAAATTAACAAAAAATTAATGGAAGGTAAGTTAGATGGTAAACTAATGCCAATGCAATTTAATTTGAGATTCTATACTAATTTGTACTATTACAGCTATGTGTAAGTTTGCACACACTCTCTCTTTCTCCCTAATTATATATAAGCAAACACATATAGGGTCATCAGCAATCAAATGTATCCCTAGGTCACATAAAAGGTAGTGTATGAAAATAATGCATATGCAAAGCATTTTTTTAGTCTGGTGCGAATCTACTTCTCTAGTGACATCCTATGCCACTTGCACGTATTTATGATGTGATCATAAATAACCACAGCAGACACAATGAAGTACTAAAACTACCTAGATTTTAGTCCTAGTGTTGTCATTCATTAACAGCAGGATCAAGGTCACTTGAGTTTTCTTGCCTTAGCGTTCCACATGTACTAAATGAGAGTCTCAATAGACAACCTGTAAGGTTATGTACAGCTCTGAACTTCTGTAGTGTTGTGTGTACTTATAAATTGCTGAAGCCATTCTTTTATGTTTATGCACAAATCCCAATTACTAAGGTAAATGAGTTAATCATAAGTTGGGACAATTTTCACAATATGAATTAGAGAATTCAGGCCTCTGTTAAAACAATAGAAGAGTGAGACAGGAAGAATGGCAGATTGTGAGAAAAGAATATTTAGTCTTATAAAACAAACAGACTAATTGAAGAGATATATGGTGACAGACAGTATAGTGGTATTTAGTTCAGTGCTATGAAAGTCTAGACTTTAGGTGGAAGCTAACTGTGAACTAAGAAATAGGATGCCAGTGGTACAGGTGGAGACATCTTTCTGAGATCAGAGTTACAGGAAAAACAGGAAATGAGGTGGCAATTAAGTAATTGCTGCTGTCAAGACTATATTTTTTTCCAAGAAGACAGTCTAAGGCAAGGTCAAAGGTAAAGGTAAGGTTGAGAAACATAGGAATAAGATTTTTTTCCCTAGAAAAATATATACGAAAAAACCTTTATAGAGTTTATACTGGGGGCAGCAATGCATGCTTTGTAAATACACAAATTCGCAAACCTCATACGAGTAAATAATATGTTTTAGAATCACTTGTGAATACCTGCCGTGGTCCCAGAATAGTACTAAGAAAACACCATTTTCATCATGCTTTGGTACAAAGACTACCAAACAATAAGATGCAGTCCTTGAAATGACTAAATATATGCTTACACAGTGGACTATTCAAAGCCATTACAGACTAGTAAGCAAGTAATAAATGTTTAGAAGTCCATAACTATGCATTTATGTAATACACAGCTGTCACCTTCAATGGATTAAATAATGAGACTTCTCAACCATGGTCTTTTAACCAATATCTATAACAGCTTAAATAGATTTTTTAAAACCAAATTTTAATAAATATTAATCTTTTGCAAAAGTTGTTAAAATTAATATTTAGCCACTGTTTGTAGGAACATTTTGGTATTGAATACTATTGTTGCAAAATATTCTTTTATTGCATATAAAATATTCTACTTAATGATTAAATTAATCATAAAATAAAAATTTAAAAACACAAGAAGATCATCACTTTTAATGTGTTCATTAATATTCAGTTGGGATGTATTTAAAACAATTTTTTTTCTTCAGACATTGTAAACTTTGTTCATTATGTGGCAGTAGGTATAAAATAAGAATTTACTTTTCAACAGGACAAAGAACATTACAGTGGGTATCTATCTTTAAGAATGTAACAGGACGCATTTCCAGTAAAATTTTCATGGATGATTAAGGCATTTAAATCTTAGGGTATTTTTAACTATATTTAAGAAATTTATTTTATCATTTTATTCTTAGAATTTGTGACTAAGTCTCATTACTCACATTTCATGATGGAGTCAAAAGATCAAGCTGCCTTCTTATAAGTTAAAAAGTCCTCATTATTACTCCAATAGACAGTTGAACATTTTTTAGAGCTCTCTCTGGGGGTAAAACAATTTTATTCAATGTATTATCCCAACTGAAACTCTGTGTAGTAAAAGGTGACACGAAAAGGGTAAAATATTGTGTATCATTTTCAATGACCTCTTACCCATTCTGCCATTTTTCTTTGCCACCATTTCAGGTACAATACTTGGTTATTTTTCTAGGTTTTGGTTTTGTAATACACAGCTCATGCCTTGCAAAAAAGGTAGTAAAATTTAGAAAGCAATAAAGCATACCTGTCTGAACTACCTCTATCAGAGTAGTCCCTCTCTCTTTACTATCTCTTTGCTATTTAGACTTTGCTATTTTAATCCTATATATAAAAACATAGGAAATGTTGTTTATTATGTTAGAAAATGTGTTTAATTTGTAATAATCAGAAACCTTTCCCAATGGTAATATCAGACAGCGAAAATAATTTGTTTCTGCTTTAGGGAGAAAGTTAAAGCTATTGGGAATTATGTCAAGCACATATCAGTTTTCTGAACAACTCCTTCCTTTCTCCTGTTCTCTCAGATTCTTTCTCTAGTGATTCCTTTCCCTTACTTTAAAAATATTTTTCTTGCACTAAACTTTACTCTTGTTCTAAAACTATTTCTCTTCATCATATTCCTTCTGACAAACTTTGTCCACTTTCTCCCTTCCTCTCAAAGACAGTTACTGAACAATTGGCTTCATCTCAAATGTCTATTGCCTAATCCCACACTCATTCTTCCACACACTGCAACCTAGCTTCTGCTCCTATTGCTCCTCAGGGACTATTCTTGCTAAGGTCACTAGTGATCCAACCCAATAAACAGTTTAGCCCTTATCTTACCAAACCATCCTGCAGTGAATATTAATAACCACGTTCTCTCTTATAGATTTTCTGTTCTTTTATCTTTCATGGAGTGATACTCACTTCTTCTTGTCCCCCTTTTGCTTTCTTCTGTCTCTCACACAGTTTGACCCTTATGTAACTGCTATTGTTGTATTGCTTCCTGTTAGATTTCATCCATTGTCACTGTTTTAAGCATATCTAACCTATGTGTACATGATTCCCAAATTCATGTACTTCAAACTCAAACTTTCTTCCATAATTAGGCTATATATTACCTTCAACAAACATTCCACAGTCCAAAATGAAACATCATTTTTATTCTAAACAAATTCATGTCATATTTTCTGCCTGATTTGGCAGGATCAATTTCTATGTGGTCACTATTGCTAAAAGACTAATTATTCATTAAATAGGAAATCCTTTCTCCATTGCTGGTTTTCATCAGGTTTGTCAACTTGACTCCTTTCTTACACTTTATACAAAAATTAACTCAAGATGGATTAAAGACTTAAACATAAGACCTAAAACTATAAAAACTCTAGGAGAAAACCTAGGCAATACCATTCAGGACATAAATATGGCCAAAGACTTCATGACTAAAACACTAAAAGCAATGGCAACAACAGCCAAAATTGACAAATGGGATCTAATTAAACTAAAGAGCTTCTGCACAGCAAAAGAAACTATCATTAGAGTGAACAGCCAACCTTCAGGATGGAAGAAAATTTTTGTAATCTATTCATCTGACAAAGGACTAATATCCAGAATCTACAAGAAATTTAAACAAATTTACAAGAAAAAAACAACCCCATCAAAAAATGGGCAAAGGATATGAATATACACTTCTTAAAAGAAGACATTTATGTGGTCAACAAATGAAGAAAAGCTCATTATCACTGGTCATTAGAGAAATGCAGATCAATACCACAATGAGATACCATCTCACACCAGTTAGAAAGGTGATCATTAAAAAGTCAGGAAACAACAGATGCTGAAGAGGATGTGGAGAAACAGAGATGCTTTTACACTGTTGGTGGTAGTGTAGATTAGTTCAATCATTGTGGAAGACAGGGTGGCAATTCCTATGGATCTAGAACCAGAAATACTATTTGTTCCAGATTTGTTCCAGCAATCCCATTACTGGGTATATACTCAAAGGGTTATAAGTCATTCTACTCTAAAGACACATGCACATGTACATTTATTGCAGTATTTGCTATTTACAATGGCAAAGACATGGAACCAACCTAAATGCCCATCAATGATAGAGTGGATAAAGAAAATGTGACACATATACACCATGGAATACTATGTAGCCATAAAAATGATGAGTCCTAGTCCTTTACAGGGACATGGCTGAAGCTGGAAACCATAATTGTCAGCAAACTAACACAGGAACAGAAAACCAAACACCGCATGTTCTCATTCATAAGTGGGAATTGAACACTGAGAACACATGGGACACAACGAGGGGAGCATCACACACCAGGGTCTTCAGTGGGTGTGGGAATAGAGGAGGGATAGCATCAGGAGAAATATCCAATGTAGATGACAGGTTGATGGGTGCAGCAAACCACCGGGACACATGTACCTATGTAAGAAACCTGCACATTCTGCACATGTATCCCAGAACTTAAAGTATAATAACATAAAAAAGACTAATTCTTAACCTCTTTCAGTCTCTTTTCCTCTGTACACTCAAAACCTCTAAGTACTGCATTTCATCAATTTTAAATGCATATTTCTGCACATTTTAACAGCTCTGACGGAGATATCATAACAAGCCACAATCAATGTCTTGTTCTAGTTTGATTAGCAGACATTTTATTACCTATTTGTAACACAAAAGGACATATTGTGTCCTATGGTCTACTCCATGTGCTTTACATTAGGTGAAATCTAGTACTTCATACATCTATCTGAATATCTCCACTTCACTTCTACTCCTCAAGAGTTCTTACACAGAAAATTATAGAATACTGGTGAAATAAATTAAAGCAGACACAAATAAATGGAAACATATCCCACATTCAGGAACTGGAAGAATTGATATTCTAAAAATGTCTATACCACCCAAAGCAATCTATAGATTAAATACAATTCCTATCAAAATTCTCATGGCATTCTTCACAAAAGTAGAAAAATTATCCTACAATTTTTATGGAAGCACAAACACTCTCAGACAGCCATATCAGTTTTGAACAAGAATCACAAAGCAGGAACCATCACACTTCCTGATTTCAAGATATATTACAAAGCTAAACAACAAAAACAGTGTGGTACTGGCGTTAAAACAGACATCTAAAATAATGGAACAGAATATAGAGCCCAGAAATAAACTCACATATGTAGAATCAACTGATTATTGACAGGGGTGCTAAGAATACACAATGGGGATAGAATAGTCTTCAATACAAGCTATTGGGAACACTGGAAATTGATATGCAAAAGAATGAAGTTGGACTCTTATCTTACACCATAAAAAAAGTCAACTAAACATAGAGTAGTAAACACTTAAAATGTAAGAGCTGAAACTGTAGAAATCCTGAAAGAAAACACAGGGGGAAAATACCTGAATGTTAAGTTTAGTAGATTATATCAAATTTAAAAGTTTCTGTATAGCAAAGAAAATAATCAACAAAATGAAATCACAACCTTGGAATGAGAAAAAATGTTTGGAAACTGAATATTGGACAAAGGGCTAATATTCACAATATATAAGGAGCTCCAACAATGCAAAATTAAAAACTAAGCAAACGCACAAGAACCAGATAACCAGATTAGAAAATGGTAAAAGGACATGAATATATATGCAAAGGAAAAACAGATATTGGAAAGGTGCTAGTATCACTAATCATCAGAAAAATGTAAGTAAAAACCACAATGAGATACCACCTTACACCTGTTAGGATGGCTTTAATCAAAACAAACACAAAAGATAGACGCTAGTGAGGATGTGGATAAAAGGGAACCCTTAGACACTGTTGGCAGCAATGTAAATTGGCATAGCTGCTATGGAAAACAGTAAGGCTCATGCAGTTTCCTTGCATGTGGTTGGTCTTCTCATCCAAGATTCCATAAACACTCCTTCCCTACTTCTTATGTACCTGCCCTGATGAGGTGATACCTAAACTAGGACCTGAAGGATGTTAATTAGATTAAGAGAATAACAATATTTACACAAGCAATCTGACATGTGCAAAAATCCTGTGGCAGGAGGGAACATAACAAATGACCAGTGTAAGGCTGAAGTGGAAGGAGAATGGGTAGGTATAATAAGAGACTGGAAACTAATATTCGGACCACAGAATGCACAGCTTTATGGATCATGTTACGGGGTTTTCCCCTTAACCTTAGGGCAATAGAAAACCTTAGGAAAGTTTTAAATGCTGGGCACAGGAGGTCATATGGTGAGACAGGCATTTTTTAAAGTCCTTCTGTCTCAATTGGAGGGAAACTAGAGTGAACACAGAAGATCAATTACGTTTCTTGCACAAATTAGGGGAAACAACATGGTATATAGGAATAATACAGAACCTAGAGTTGAGCAGGCTTGAGATCAACCCAGATCCCAGGATTTCTATAACATTGTGAGGATATGTGAGAACATATGAAAAAGCTTGACAAACATTAGTTCTCTTTCACCTCTCCCAAATTGGATTCCCCCCAACCAGGTGAGCAAAGAACTATATGTTACGCAGAAAGTACATTCACTTTCAAATTTAAAAATTCACCCCAAGGCTTATATTTTTATATTCTTAATATATTGTCTTTAATATAGTATTTCCTATCCTTATACTTTTTAATTAATATACAAACTAAATTCGAGGTTTAAAACTTAATAAGTAGGTAGAGGTAAGCAGAGAAGATTACAATTTGGGCCAACCAGTATAAACTCTAACCCCTTAAACAATGCCTTCTTTTATGTACTGCACTTTATATGGGTATCAGAGTAGAACTGTGTAATGACAGCCCTAATAGCTACCAGTCATAAAGAAACAACAGAAGAACAAATGTTGAGACTTGAAAGTTGGAAGGATCAATAGCTAGATAGCATTTGTCATATGAGAGCTGAAATTAGATCTTCAAAGAAATACTGCCGAAAGCAAAATTAATTAGGTAATTTAGTATACTCGAAAAATAACTTATTTTAAGATTTGAGTCCCGACATACACCATATATTTCTATCACTACTCATCTGGTTTAAAGGATTTATTCAATCTAAACTTTGTTTATCTTCTGGCCACTTTATAGTTCAGGGTACCCTCTCTGGTATAATTTATATTAAGTACCTCTTTTTTGAGGCTGTGAGTTTCAACTTCTGTTTAAGTTTCTTAAAGTCAGATATTATTTGTCTTTTTATCCCTAGCCTCTAGAAAAACATGTCGAACATGATGAATACTTACAGATATCAGTTAGCCAGGTAAACATGTCAATTAATTTGGAGGGTGGCTGTTTAAATACTATTCAAGTATTGCCTCTTCTGAGAGCCCTTTACTAGCTACTTTTATTTTTCTCGTCTTTTTCTCCATGGTGTGTATTGTTTTCTGCATTTCTATTCTTTGTGTACTTATTTGTTGCCTGTCTCCCTGACCAGTGCATGTACTGCATGAGGCCAGGAACTTTGCCTTTCTCACATCTATATCCCCAGGGACTTGCATAGAATAGATGCTTAAATATATTTTTTAGATGAATGATCAACAGATTTAGTGTTTTCTCAGTGTTAACTTTTCATATTTGTCAATGCTTGAAAATATAACAGTATTATTCTAGGTAATTGATATTATCTCATTATTGTGATGTATTGTTCAGGGCTCTCTAAGAAAAAATCTATTAGTATATACAGTTTTTGTTGTTTTTTCTTCAACTTTTATTTTAAGTTCAGGGGCACATGTACAGGATGTGCAGGTCTGCTATATACATAAATGAGTGCCATGGTGGTTTGCATCACAGACCAACCCATCACCTAGGTATTAAGCCCAGTACCCATTAGTAATTTTTCCTGACGCTCTCCCTCCCTCCACCTGATCCCTTCCTACAGGACCCAGTGTGTATTGTTCCCCGCCATGTGTCTATTTGGTCTCCTTATTCTGCTCCCACTTATAAATGAGAACATGTAGTGTTTGGTTTTCTGTTCCTGCATTCATTTGTTGACCATAATGGCTTCCAGCTCCATCCATGTTCCTGCAAAGGACATGATCTCATTCTGTTTTATGGCTGCATAGTAATCCATGGTGTATATGTACTACGTTTTCTTTATCCAGCCTATCATTGATGGATATTTAGGTTTATTTCATGTCCTTGCTATTGTGAATTGTGTGGCAATAAACATACACGTGTATGTATCTTTATGGTAGAATATTTATACTCCTTTGGGTATATATCCAGTAATGAATGGGATTGCTGGGTCAAATGGTGTTTCTGCCTCTAGGTCTCTGAGGAATCACCACACTGTCTTCCACAATGGTTGAACTAATTTACACTCTCACCAATGATATAAAAGTGTTCCTTTTTCTCAGCAACTTCACCAGCATCTACAGTTTTTTTTGAATTCTTACTAATAGCTATTTTGACTGGCATGACATAGTATTTCATTGTGGTTTTGATTCGTATTTCTCTAATGATCAATGATTTTGAGCTTTTTTCATATGTTTATTGGCTGCATATATGTCTTCTTTTGAAAAGTGTCTGCTCATGTCCTCTGCTTGCTTTTTAATGGAGTTTTTTGATTTTTTTTTTTGTAAATTTGTTTAAGTTCTTTGTAGACTCTGGATATTAAATCTTTGTTAGATGGATAGATTACAAAAACTTTCTTCCATTCTGCAGGTTGTTTGTTCACTCTGATCATAGTTTCTTTTGCTGTGGAAACAGTAAATGCATGTATGTATGTACATATATGTGTGTGTGTATGTACATATATCACACATATACATTCACACACACATTCTGTTGGTTCCCCTTTTCTCTCTCTAGAGAGAAAAATATATATAGGGAAAGATTTAGGTACATGTCGCTATCTGTCCATCTAGAAACATTTACTTTAAGGAAATTATTTATGCATTTGTGGGGACTGGAAAGTCTGAAATGTTCTGAACAGGCCCACAAGCTGCTATTCTGGCAATTCTTTCCTCTCCTAAGCATCTCAGTCTTTTGTCTGAAAGCCTTCAACTGATTGGATGAGGCTCACCCACATTATGGAAAGTAATCTGCTTTACTAAAAATCTACTGATTTAAATATTAATCACATCTATACCTTCACATAAACATATAGCCTGGTGTTTGACTAAACAACTAAGCACTATAGCCTAGCTAAGTTGACACATAAAATTAACCATCACATGGGAGAAGAAACCTAATACCTAAGTCTCGTTTCTATCCCCTGGATTACCAACAGGGAGCCTTAAAACTGCTTGCACAGCTGCTGCCAGCAGAGGGCACCATGTGGCACAGTTTTTGAGGGGCTGGAGGCTGTGCTCTGCCTACCCTGAGTGGTCTGCAGCCCAACAGCACCTACACCACCTGGGACCTTGTCAGCAGTGCAGAATCTCAGACCCTACCCTAGATCTAGTGAATTAAAAACTGCATGTTAACAAGGTCGCCACGGCATTCCTATGCACATTAAGCAACTGCAATGTTCTTCACAGGAAATTCCAGACAAAGAAATCTATCTTAATGTTCCACACACCCCAGTTTGCATTATGGGCCACCACGTAACTTGTTTGAGGGTAGAAAAGATACCTGTGCTGGTTGGCCGTTCTGCCTTTCCCTATTTATAGGGAACACTTTGGGCCCAATGAAGATCAGCACCATGTCAGAGGCTTGAGAAGTAGGCCAGTCTTCACTTCATGATAAGCCTTCAAGGAAGAGGCAGTGTGGTAGAAAGCAGACTGTGATGCCTGTTGGAAGACAGGTTCTTGATGTGAGTGCAACAGTTTCTGGCCACTGTGACCTTGAAAAGGTGTTTTTCCTTTGGATGTGGTTTCCTTATCTATATATTGGGACATTTGGATTAGCTCATAATCTTTAAACTGACTTCAAGCCCAATATTCTGCTATTAAATGAAATGGTATGTAGGGAAAATATCTGTGAAAATGTATGGTAAGATGTAAGGTAATGATGAAGAGGACAACTGAATTTAGCATGGAAGAGGTAGCTTTTACCATATGGTATTATAGAAGCACTGGTGTACTTTATTGAATGAGAAGAATTTCAAAGTCCCACAAAATGTTTTCTCATAAGATTTAACAAATTCTGAAATTTTATTTTTGAATTAAGAAAAAGTCTGTTTTAAAATATATACATACATTGATGAAGAGACTTTTTTGAGAGAGAATTTTTGGCTGGGTACAGATGGAGAGAATACAAACACACCTAATGAGATGGAAGAAGAATGGGAGTTTTGGGATGAAATAAAAGTGACTGAAAAATTAGACTTATGGGGCCCGATCCTAAATCGTAATTGACCTACAGCAATCAATGCATATAGTTATATATATATGTATGTGTGTATATATATATATATATATATATATGAAGCTTCCAATCCAGTTTTGGGTTGAGTGGTTTGGGATATGCCAAAATATATGATTAAGATATATGATGAGCAAGCTCTGGTCTTTAGAGTCTCAGAATTAACTAAATCCTAATTCTTACATGATCTTAGGTCTGACTGTGATTGGAAATACTAGGAGTTTAGATTGAGTTATTCTATTTAAATCTAACAGAATAAAGTTTCTAAGAAGGAACTGTACTAAAGATACGAGGGGCCATGAGATGAGGTGGTGTAATTCATACATTCACCCAGGTGCATTGACTCCAGTGTGGGATTTCTTACTTTCTGTTGCCAACCACATTTATTCAATCAGCAAATTCCTCTTCTTCAAAATTGACCTTAATTCTCTTCATGTTCCTCTATGTACAGGTCTATCACTAATAAGCAGCCAGGATGTCATCGTCTCTGACCTGAGAAACAATAACACCAAAGCCAGCCTCTCTGTGCTCATCCCTGTTGCTCTGCAGTCCACTTCCACAGAGCAGCCAGCTCAATCTCCTTATAGGTAAAACTGTATCACACCTCTCCATTTTTAAATTTTCTATCAGAATTATAACCAAATTTGTTTCTCTGACCAATCCTGTCTCTAACATCACATTTCACTTTCCTGATCTTTCAACATTTTTTTTAGACACATCAACCTCTGCTATTTGCCATGTACCATATTCTTCTATGCCCAAGAGTCTCCCCTTATGTAGGTATCTGCCCAAAACATCATTTGCTGTTCTCCATATGGTGGGCTACTTCTCACCCTTGTCTCAGAGAGGCCTCCTGAGCCATCTGGGTCCAATCATGAGAGTAGGCACCCAGTAGTTCAAACAGGGAAAGCTTAATGTAAGAAACTATTAACTGTGACAAAATAATTTTAAGCTGAAAGGAAACCCCCATAGCACCTTAAGGCTGAGGAAAAGTACTCAAAAAAGGAAAGGCCTGAAAGTGATTCAGAGCTCATTGAAGGACATGTGGTTTAGCCACAAAACAAAAAAGAAGTTTACTAGCATAACTAGACAACAGCTGGTGTCGCGTTTTTAGCTGAACAATTGGCAACCCTACGGAGTATAGAAGAGGGAGAAGGTGATCAGCAGTAGGTGGCTGAGCATGTAATAGGCATTCAGCACCCAGCAGAAATAGACAGTCTTCAGAGTCTGCTGGCAATGGGGATTTGAGAGAGTGCTTGCAGAAGGACTGACTTCTAGGTGTGTGACACTCTGAGCCAAAGGCAACTGCATATGTAAACTTCCTGGTCTGCATATGCCCTCACACTTCCACCACCAGCCACCTCAACCTCTCCTGCCAGCCCCACTGGAAATTAGAGAAAATCTCGTCCTTCTGCAGTGTCCTCACAGCACTGTTTGCTGAGAAAGTGTAACAGCATGCTCACTTTAAAGAACAAATGCTTAAAGACATTCTTTTGTTTATCACAGAACATATATTGAATGGTGCAGTCAGAGCTAAGAAGTAATAAATTGATAACTGACACATTGTCTTTATGCTCCAAACTTAGGTAGCCTGCGAACTTAATCCATCATTCTTTGTATCATCCTTCAATCTCTTCAGTAGCACTTATAACTGTCTCTTTAATTTTATTTAGTTACTGTTATTTCTTTACCTCTCTAATCAGAATTAAGTATTCCTAGGAATTCATAGTATTCCTAAAGCCATTAAAGGTGGTTACATTTTTTTTTTGAATGAATTTCTAGAATTGGCCCTGAAGGAACACTCTTTTTAGACTAGCACTGAGATGTTTTCATCTCCAGGTTTGATCTGAAGATAGAAGAGAGAGGAGAAATAAAGAGAAATAAGATGAACTTCACAGCTGTGCATCAATTTATTGTTTCTAACATAAAAAAAAAGAAAACAAGAAAAATATCTCTTTGCAATACTTGTATTTTTGGATACTTTTAACTCCTCGGTAAAGTGTTGCTAGTCCAATTCAAGTATTGTACTGATTCTTCATTGACTTATGAGTATGATCCCTTTGTTTTGAGCCATATGGAAACTATATATTGCCATCTGAAGTCAGATTTAGCTCTGAAGATCTGCAAAGTACTTTGCAATTTCATCTTCATTTGCCAAAAGTTATGCCATAGGAAATACTGTGCTTTAAGCCATCAAATAACCTATCATTAGAAAGGATTTGCACTCACCATCCCACGCCTTGAGTAAATGGTTAGACAACTATTTAATTCCAAATTTCTTCAGCATATTCCCTTATTTATTTGGTTATCTTTGAAGTATAATTCCAATATTTTCCTTTCTATGCACTCATTTCAGTCATGAAAACTATAAATCAGCAATGTTTTTGCATTGTGTATTCATATGTACTGAGACTGCCATTTTCTCAAAGTACACAGTTTATAAAAGCCAGGAATGCATGCAAACTATTTAACAAGGAAAGAGACTATTATGATTTGCAATCAACGGGCTGGATTCCTCATTCTCTAAACACATTCAGTGACTTTTCTCAAGAAAATTTTCCCACCCAAATTAGGGTAAGACCTATGAATGCATAAAACAGGGAATGGGCATGGCAGGAGGAACCAGATTTATGCTGGTTTCAGGGAAAACCTTTCTGAGTGACATTGAAGCTTAGACCTAAAGTTTGAGAAGGAGTCAGCCAAGAAATAAGAAAACAGAAGAGTGTTTTAAACAGAGAAGAGCATGCCTAAAGATGCTGAGGGAAAGAGTTTGGCATTTCCTAGGAGCTGAAAGGAAAGGTGTAGGTGAAAAACAGCAAACATAAGGGGTGAAGGAGATAGGGCTAGCAGATGAGACGAGGCAGGAGTCAGATCCTTCAGTGCTCGAGGGGCCGTGCTAGGAGCCTTGGAGTTTACTTTAGTTGCCCTGTTTAGCCACTGGAAGTTTAGGCAGGGAGTGACATAATCCTATTTGCTTTATAAGAATCTCACTATATTTACTCATATTCTATACAGATAAAGATATGTAAATGAATTTGCTTTGATCTTTCATCAAGATTTACATGCTAATAATTTCTGTTAGATATCAATAACTTTTGATAACTAAAATTTCTTCTTTAATTTTTAGTGAAGATCTTTTTAGTGAAAGCAATGCATGTAAGCAGCTAGGGAAAATAAGGAAGAAAGTTATATTGACACAGTCTACATTGTAGACAAAACCATCTATACTATGATTGTAGACAAAACCATCTATACTATACTGCGCCTATACAAGCCCAGCCAGTTTCTATGTATTTCCAGATTTCTGTTTTTTGTTAATGTTTTAATATAACCATTTTCTGTATTTAAATAAGTCTTCTTTTAACTAACACACTGCACAGTAATTTATTATATGGCTAGATTATACATTACTGGACATTTATGTTGTTTTTTTAAAAAACTATTTTGATGCAAATTATTTAGTGAGGGCTTATTTGTATATAAAGATTTGACTATATTTCTAATTATTTTATTGGCTTACATTCTTAGAAGTGGAATTATTGGGTCAAATACCACAGACTTTTAAAGACTTTGTTACACTGTGTTTGGGCATGCTTGTCATACTATCCCAATGCATGCCTTTCACATCATATCTATTTCAAACCTTTAAAATTAGAAGGTGGCTTTTGGTGTCTTCTAGGTTTTTTCTTTTTTGTTGTTGTTTTAATTTTTATTGCTTCATTACTTTTAATCTGAAAATTTTGTTTGTTAGTGATTTGTACTCCGTCATGCCCTTTGACCATTCCTGTAAGGGGGCTTTACATTTTATTTGTTGATTTGCAAGTTTGTGATAATTATTTTCTTTTTTTTTTCTTTTTTCTTGATGGAGTCTTGCTCTGTCACCAGGCTGGAGTGCGTGGAGTGATCTCGGCTCATTGCAACCTCCACCTCCTGGGTTCAAGCAATTCCTCTGCCTCAGCCTCCCGAGTAGCTGGAATTACAGGCACATGCAACCACACTCAGCTACTTTTTTGTATTTTAGTAGAGATGGCGTTTCATCATCACCACGTTGGCCAGGATGGTCTCCATTTCCTGACCTTGTTATCCGTCCCCCTCAGCCTCCCAAAGTGCTGGGATTGAGGGAATGTGTCCTCTTTCCGGGGCCACAAGGAGGCGCAGCTTTAAGGGCAAGCACTTCCCAGCGCGATGCCCCCTCCCATCTCTCTCCATACAGGAGATTTAACGGTCTCTGCTTTAATTTTTGCTGGCGCAGGAAGAATCAAAAAGTCAGTTACTCCGGCCGAAGTTCTTAGGAACTCCTTTCATTGGCCAGAGGTCTTGGAGAAGGTGGGGTTTCCCCCCAGGTTAAAAGTCCCCTTCTTCCACACCCCTTTGGACTCCACGTTTGGATCCCCTTCCTCTCTCTCTGTTTCTCTCTCTCTCTCTCTCTCTCTCTCTCTCTCTCTCTCTCTCTCTCTCTCTCTCTCATATGTGGAAGTTCTCTCACTTCTTCTCCTTTTGCTTTCTCTACCTAAATAAAGTCACTTATCTGCAATACTGTTTGGGGTCTGGTATTTACTTTGTGAGTGCACCTGGTCCCCTCTCTCATTCTTGAGAGATCAGGAGACCAAGAACTTTGGAGAAACGTCCTGTCAGGGGAGCTAAGGGCTCCCCTGAACCCCTGAACCCCAACAAGATTGCAGGCATGAGCCACTATGCCCAGTCAACTATTTTCAAGTTCCTCTTTGGCTTGTTATTATTGCTTGTATGGTTTTATAATTTGCAGATATATATTCTATATTTGAATGAAATTAGATCTAGCATTCTCCTTTATGGTCATTGCTGTGAAGTCTAGAAAGTTTTTCTCCATCAAAATATTCAACGAATTTTCATGTATATTTTCTTGATTTTTTTGAACTATGCAATTTACACATAATCTTACAATAATGTGTGATATGATGATTCATAATGGCTATCAGCACAAAGATGTTTTATCTGCACTCAACCAGTCATATTTCATGATGGAACCAAAATGTGACTACATTTTGTCTATAGGTTCCTGGAAATACGGTACTCTGGTGAGCTCATAAGAGCCGGTGGTTATTCTGTAAGTTAGCACATAATCCCTTGGCAAAGACATCCAGGCAAAAGTGAGGGAGCAAGATCTCAAAGTGCAAAAGGGTAATAAAAGAACAAGACCTGTAGGACAGAGCCTCGGCCAAAACTTAACAGGAGTGGATCAAGACATGATGTCAATGAAAGATATAAAAAAAAATTAGCAAGAAGAATAAAAGCCAAGAGAATTTGTTGTCATAATACAGAGAGATTTTCAAGTAAGAGCATGTAATCAACAGAGTCAAGTTGATGGTCATGAATGGTGTGCTTATCATATAATTAAAGAAGAGAGCATCTGCCTTCATGGTGAAATATACTTAAAAAATGATCATATTGTATTTTAAAAGGTTATATTTCATGTCCTCTTAAATAAAATATTTAAGCTGACTTTCAATATTGGGAAAAATTAGTGTGGAAGGAAGGAATTTGAGTGGTGTTTCAACAGAGATATGGTATATCCTAATGTGTATGTATACTCAGAAGAGATTAAAATGAACACAGAACTAAACATGTTTTGTCAGTGGACTATAATTTTAATTTATACCCCGTTGAAATGGTCCATGAAAGAGGGATATGAAGTGCAGACTTCAAATACATTACATGTGAACATTGATATATGTATATTTATTCATTTATTAGGACAATAAATAACCTTTTTCTTTCTTTTTTTAAATTATACTTTAAGTTCTAGGGTACATATGCAGAACATGTAGGTTTGTTACATAGTTACACATGTGCCATGGTGGTTTGCTGTACCCATCATCCCATCATCTACATTAGCTATTTCTCCTAATGCTATCCCTCCCCTAGCCCCCAACCCCCTGCCGGGCCCCAGTGTATGGTGTTTCCTCACCGTGCCCACATGTTCTCATTGTTCAACTCCCACTTATGAGTGAGAACATGCAGTGTTTGGGTTTCTGTTCCTGTGTTAGTTTGCTGAGAATGGTAGTTTCCAGCCTCATCTATGTCCCTGAAAAGGACATGAACTCATTCTTTTTATGGCTGCATAGTATTCCATGGTGTATACGTGCCACATTTACTTTATCCGGTCTAACACTGATGAGCCTTTGGGTTGGTCCCATGTCTTTGCTATTGCAAACAGAATATACTGCAATAAACATACGTGTGCATGTTACTTTACAGTAGAATGATTTATAACCCTTTGGGTATATACCCAGTAATGGGATTGCTGAGTCAAATGGTATTTCTGGTTGTAGAAACTTGAGGAATTGCCACACTGTCTTCCACAATGGTTGAACCAATGTACACACTCACCAACAGTGTAAAAGCATTCCTATTTCTCCACATTCTCTCCAGCATCTGTTGTTTCCTGACTTTTTAATGACCACTATTCTAACTGGCATGAAATAGTATCTCATTGTGGTTTCGATTTGCATTTCTCCCGATGAGCTTTTTTCATGTGTTTGTTGGCTGCATAAATGTCTTCTTTTGAGAAGTGTCTCTTCATATCCTTCATCCACTTTTTGATGGGGTTGTTTTTCTCTCGTAAATTTGTTTAAATTTCTTGTAGATTCTGGATATTAGCCCTTTGTCAGATGGATAGATTGCAAAAATTTTCTCCCATCTGTAGGTTGCCTGTTCACTCTGATGATAGCTTTTTTTACTGTGCAGAAGCTCTTTAGTTTAATTAGAACTCATTTGTCAATTTTGGCTTTTGATGCCAATGTTTTTGGTGTTTTTGTCATGAAGACTTTGCCAATGCCTATGTCCTGAATGGTATTGCCTCGGTTTTCTTCTATCATTTTTATGAATTTAGATCTTACAGTTAAAACTTTAATCCATCCTGAGTTAATTTTTGTATAAAGTGTAATGAAGGGGTCCAGTTTCAGTTTTCTGCATATGGCTAGCCAGTTTTCCAAATATCATTTATTAAATAGGGAATTTTTCTCCATTGCTTGTTTTTGTCAGGTTTGTCAAAAATGAGATGGTTGTAGGTGTGTGGCATTATTTCTGAGGACTCTGTTCTGTTTCAAGGCTCTATAAATTTGTTTTGATACCAATACCATGCATTTGGCTACTGTAGCTTTGTAGTATAGTCAGGTAGCATGATGATTCTGGCTTTGTTCTTTTGGCTTAGGATTTTCTTGGCTATAAGGGCTCTTTTTTGGTTCTATATAAAATTTAAAGTAGTTTCTCTAATTCTGTGAAGAAAGTCAATGGTAGCTTGATGGGAATAGCATTGAATCTATAAATTACTTTGGGAAGTGTGGCCATTTTCATAATATTGATTATTCCTATCCCTGAGCATGGAATGTTTTTCCATTCATTTGTGTCCTCTCTTCTTTCCTTGATCAGTGGTTTGTAGTTCTCCGTGAAGAGGTCCTTCACAACCCTTGTAAGTTATATTCCTAGGTATTTTATTCTCTTTGTCACAATTGTAAATAAGAGCTCACTCATGATTTGGCTCTCTGTTTATTATTGATGTATTGGAATGCTTGTCATTTTTGCACATTGATTTTGTATCCTGAGACTGCTGAAGTTGCTTATCAGCTTAAGGCAATGTTTGAGCTGAGACGATGGGGTTTTCTAAATATACAATCATGTCATCCGCAAACAGAGACAATTTGACTTCCTCTCTTTCTATTTGAATATTCTTTATTTATTTCTCTTGCCTGATTGCCATGGCCAGAACTTCCAATACTATGTTGAATAGGAGTGGTGAAAGAAGGCATCCTTGCCATGTGTCAGTTTTCAGAGGGAATTCTTCCAGCTTTTGCCCATTCTGCATGATGTTGGCTGTGGGTTTTCATGAATAGCTCTTATTATTTTAAGATATGTTCCATCAATAACTAGTTTATTGAGTGATTTTAGCATGTAGGGGTGTTGAATTTTATCAAAGGCATTTTCTGCCATCTATTGAGATAATCAAGTCATTCTGTTTATGTGATAAATTACATTTATTGATTTGTGTATGTTGAACCAGCCTTACATCCCAGGGATGAAGCCAACCTGAGTGTGGGGGAAAAGCTTTTTAATGTGATGCTGGATTTGGTTTGCCAGTATTTCATTGAGGATTTTTGCATCAACATTCCTCAGGGTATTGATCTGAAATAATTTTGTTGTTTTTCTGCCGGGTTTTGGTATCAGGATAATGCTGGCCTCATAAAATGAGATAGGGAGAAGTCCTTCTTTTTCTATTGTTTGGAGTAGTTTCAGAAGAAATGGTACCAGCTCCTCTTTAGCCCTCTGGTAGAATTTGGCTGCAAATCCATCTGATCCTGGGCTTCTTTTGATTGGTAGCCTACTAGTTACTGCTTCAATTTTAGAACTTGTTATTGGTCTATTCAGGGATTTGACTTCTTCCTGGTTTAGTCTTGGGAGGGTGTATGTGTCTAGGTATTTATGCATTTTCTCTAGATTTTCAGTTTATTTGCATAGAGATGTTTATAGTATTCTCTGATGGTAGTTTGTATTTATGTGGGATCAGTGGTGATATCCCCTTTATCATTTTTTATTGTGTCTATTTGATTCTTCTCTCTTTTCTTCTTTATTAGTCTGGCTAGTGGTCTATCTATTTTGTTAATCTTTTAAAAAAAACTTCTTCTAGATTCATTGATTTTTTTGAAGCATTTTTTTTTGTATTTCTATCTCCTTCAGTTCTGCTCTGATCTTAGTTATTTATTGTCTTCTGCTAGCTTTTAAATTTGCTTCTCTTGTTCTTTTAATTGCGATGTTAGGGTGTTGATTTTAGATCTTTCCTACATTCTCCTGTGGGCAGTATAGTGGTATAAATTTCCCTCTAAACACCACTTTAGCTGTATCCCAGAGATTCTGGTATGTTGTGTTTTTGCTCTCATTGGTTTCAAATAACTAATTTATTTCTGCCTTAATTTTACTATTTACCCAGTAGTCATTCTGGAGCAGGTTGTTCAGTTTCCATGTAGGTTTGTGGTTTTGAGTGAGTTTCTTAATCCTGAGTTCTAATTTGAGTGCACTGTGATCTGAGAGGTTTTTGTTATGATTTCCATTCTTTTCCATTTGCTGAGGAGTGTTTTACTTCCAATTATGTGGTCAATTTTAGAATAAGTGCTATGTGGTGCTGAGAATAATGTATTTTCTGTTGATTTGGTGCAGAGAGTTCTTTAGATGTCTATTAGGTCCACTTCATCCAGAGCTGAGTTCAAGTCCTTGTTACCTTATTAATTTTCTCTCTCATGGATTTGTCTAATATTGACAGTGGGGTGTTAAAGTCTCCCACTATTACTGTGTGGAAGTCTAAGTCTCTTTGTAGGTCTCTAAGAATGTGCTTTATGAATTTGGGTGCTCCTGTATTGGGAGCAAATATATTTAGGATAGTTAGCTCTTTTTGTTGCATTGATCTCTTTATCATTATTTAATGTCCTTCTTTGTCTTTTTGATGTTTGCTGGTAGAAAGTCTGTTTTATCAGAGACTAGGATCGCAACCCCTGTTATTTTTTGGATATGAAATTCTGGGTTGAAAATTCTTTTCTTTAAGGATTTTAAATATTGACCCTCACTCTCTTCTAGCTTTCAGGGTTTTTGCAGAGAGATCTGCTGTTAGTCTGCTGGGCTTCCCTTTGTGGGTAACCCAACCTTTCTCTCTGGCTGCCCTTAACATTTTTTTCTTTCATTTCAACCTTGGTGAATCTGATGATTATCTGTCTTGGGTTGCTCTTCTTGAGGAGTGTCTTGTGGCGTTCTTTGTATTTCCTGAATTTGAATGTTGTCCTGTCTTGCAGTGTTGGGAAAGTTCTCCCACACAATATCCTGAAGTGTGTTTTACAACTTGGTTCCATTCTCCCCGTCACTTTCAGATACCTCAATGAAACATAGGTTTGGTCTTTTTACATTACCCCATATTTCTTAGAACCATTGTTTGTTCCTTTTCATTCTTTTTTTATAATCTTGTCTTCACACTTTATTTCATTAAGGTAATCTTTAATCTCCGATACCCTCTCTTCTGCTTGATTGGTTCAGTTGTTGATACTTGTGTATGCTTCACGAAGTTCTCATGCTGTGTTTTTCAGCTCCATCAGATCATTTATGTTCTTCTCTAAACTGGTTATTCTAGTTAGCAATTCCTCTGACCTTTTATCAACATTCTTAGCTTCCTGGCATTGGGTTAGAACATGCTCTCTTAGCTCAGAGGAGTTTATTATCCACCTTCTGAAGCCTTCTTCTGTTAATTCATCAAATCCATTCTCCATTCAGTTTTGTTCCCTTGCTAGAAATGAGTTGTGATCCTTTGGAGGAGAAGAGACCTCCTGGTTTTTGGCATTTTCAGACTTTTTGTGATAGTTTTTCCTCAACTTTGTGGATTTACCTACCTTTGGTCTTTGCTGTTGGTGACATTCAGTTGGAGATTTTGCTATGTTGCCCTTTTTTTTTTTTTTTTGATGTTGATGCTATTGGTTTCTGTTTGTTACTGTTCCTTGTAACAGTCATTTCCCTCTTCTGCAGACCTGCTGGAGTTTGCTGGGGGTCCACTTCAGACCATGTTTGCCTGGGTATCATTAGCAGAAGCTGCAGAATTGCAAAGATTGCTGCCAGCACCTTCCTCTGAAAACTTCATCCCAGAGAGGCACCCACCAGACACCTGACAAAGGTCTCCTGTATGAGGTGTCTGTCGATTCCTGCTGTGAGGTATCTCCTTATCAGGAGGCTCAGGAGTCAGGGACCCACTTGAGGAGGCAGTCTGTCCCCTATCCCGTAGCAGAGCTTGAACACTGTGCTGGGAAATCCTCTGCTCTCTTCAGAGCTGGCAGGCAGGAATGTTTCAGTCTGCTGAAGCTGTGCCCACAGCTACCACTTCCCTAGGTGCTCTGTCCCAGGTAGATGGGCATTTTATCTATAAGCCCCTCACTGGGGCTGCTGCCTTTCTTTTAGAGATGCACAGCTCAGAGTGGAGGAATTTATTGAGGTAGTCCGGCTAATTGACTTTGTAGTGCTGTGGAGGGCTCCACCCAGTGTGACTTTCCTGGTGGCTTTGTTTACACAGTGATGGGAAAGCTGCCTACTCAAGCCTCAGTAATGGCAGCTGCCCCTCCACCCACCAAGCTCTGTCATCCCAGGTTGACTTCAGACTGTGCTGGCAGTGAGAATTTCAAGCTGGTGGATCTTAGCTTGCTGGGCTCCATGGGGGTGGGATTCACTGAGCAAGACCACTTTGTTTCCTGGCTTCAGCCCCTTTTCCAGGCAGGTGACTCATTCTTTCTCGCTGGAATTCTAGGCGCCACTCAGGGAAATGCAGAAGTCACCTGCCTTCTATGTTAATCTCACTCGGAGCTGCAGACTGGATCTATTCTTATTCAGCCATCTTGCCTGGAATCACAATAAAGAATTTTTAAAATGAAGTGAAAAGCAGTCATCACTATTTTAGTTCTGTTTTGTTTTAGGAGTAACTGACTACTGAACAATACTGCATGTTTCTGAGGTTTCTCTGTTATTCCTGTAGTTTGCTACCCCTGCATCCTCCCTGGGACAAGAAATTCATTTTCCTTATTATATTGTGTTATGCCAAGAATATTACTATTCTTCAGTGAATATGAAATAATCATTACAGTAACAATTTTTCTGGCATCCTAAACAAGGCTGATCCATGGCAATGGAACTAATGCAACTAAAAGAATAAAGTCAAAGCACCTGTAGAACTTTTTACTTATTGATACCAGACATCTGTTATTTCATTAATCCTCACGGCGTCTTTTAAAGGTTTTGTTATTTTTATCTACAATCCGGGGAGAAGAAACTGAAGTTCAGAGGGACAAAACAATTGTTTCCTAGTTTAATAATGAATTAGATGAAAATCCAATATCCACAAGTTATTGGACCCTGGAAACATATTAATTTCATGTTTTATTAGCTATTCTCACATACATATAAGAGATCTTTCAAATGAAAAGAAAATATAACCAACAATATAAAAAAATGTATTTTTTCAAAGAGCTATCAATTTCAATTAAAAATCCTTACATGAAATGCCTTAATGTACCTGTTTCTCATTACCAAAAAAATGTAAAGAAAAATTTAGTAGTCTAAGAATTAGAATAAGAGATAAGATGGTCCTGGGATAATTCCAGTACCTTTTGTTTATCTACAGGAGATTTTCTGCTTTGTGAATATTCATGACTAATTTTGAATTTTAGAGCTGTATTGCCCCACTGCCTGGTTAGCTTTGAGGCCCTTTCCTCCCACTACCCAGCTGGTGTGTGCTCAGGGAAGACAAACTCTTGTAATACTAATCCAAGCAAAACACAATTAGGAAAGCAAATGTGTTGGGAAAATAACAATATCATGGATTATAAAGCCAAATAAGAAATATTTGAATGTCACCTACCCTTTGAAGTATCCAACTATTGTTTCTATGTGATGGTAAGGTAATTGAATTGGGCCAATCATATCACAAAGAGATCTTTAATCTGTAAGAGTGTCCCCCTCCTTGTTTTTTTTCTTTTGCTCAGAATAATTGAATTGGAGAGTTTGACTGTGGCAGAAAAGTAGCTGCAAGCCCAATTTCTTTGCAATGGCCTGCAGATCATTCCAGAAAAAAACTGAACGATCTACCAGGAAAAGCTATGGCCATAACTTAAAAATCACATTTCTTTTCCATGTTGAAAATACCTCGACCTTAAGATGTCCTTATAACTATAGCTGAAAGGCTGTAGAGCCTCCATCCTCATCAGCATTAATATCTTTGAATGCATGCACATGTACAGTCCATCCTCCAGGCATGAAGTAAATACAAAATTGGCCTTCTTCAGAAAAGAAGGAAGACCCAGATTTGAATTATTTTCTCCATGTTTACATAAATTTTTGAAAGACAGGATGATTAAATAGCACTTCTTGGATAGAATAGAGATATATGTTTGTAGCTTCAGTAGGTTAGCTAGTATACATAAATATTATTATTCTTACAAAGAAATCAAATTCTAACACATTCATGAATATCACGCCCATTTCCATATGACAGAGAGCTTTCAGCAGAGTTGCATCCAAATGATTCAGCTCCTTACAAATTAATGACTTGCACATACAGGTGTTTGGATAAAATACAAATTTCCATAAGGTTTCCATTATGCACGAGTACCAATATTAAAAATGCTTTTTAGAAATTAGGAAAACAAACATGCTCATCACTAAAAATTAAACTCTGAACCCTATTGTAATTGTATTAATCATGAAATTTACCACATTATTTTTGTAAATAAATTGATTCAGATGAATACTTAAAATTTCATCAATAATTTTAGAATATATTTAAATAAGTAATCACTCTTTATAGTACAGCTTTTCTTTGCAAAAGAGATACGCATTATCACTTAGTGTTTGTATTTAAGTTAATGTTTATTTACAAATTACTAGGGCCTGTCACAAGTAGAGTTTTATTAAATGACTCTCGTAATGAAAAGAATTTGAATTAAAGCATGAACTATACTTTATATAGTTTTTTCTTCATTTCCAACAACATGCCTAGAAAGTAGCATAATTTACTTTCAAGAAATTGATGTTCTTCTGCAGAATAATAACCATTCTCATTTTGACCTATTGAACTAGCTTTATGTTTACAAAAAATAATTAAATGTTGATCAGAATGTGCCATCTTCTGAGGTTTTCTAATCACCGGCCTTACCAATCCAGGCCATTTCTTTGCCAACTGTACATAAATACACTTGACTAATGAGTTATGAACTTTCTCATTCTGCACTAAACTTTCCTAATAATTACTCCAAATGCCTTCTCATCTTTTCATAGATGTACCTTTTTCTTGTTCTATCTCAATCTTTTGTTTTTTATTTTTTTGGGGGGATTGCTCAAGGACACTATATGGTATTTTTTAAAATTCAAATTAATAATAAAAATTATATCAATATCTCACCAAGTTTATGGAAGTATGCCCACTTTACTTACATCAATTAGAAATCTTCTGTTTTAATTGTAATTTTTAACAGGAAAGTTTTCTTTCTAAGTGCTCCACAAAACTTCATGTCATCTTTAACAGCATTGAAGCATAGGAAGTAAAAAATGGAAAGAACAAAAGATATCAAATTTAACACTGCTTATTTACATATGCATCAACAGAGGCCCAGAAAAATGAAGAACTATGCATAAAATCAAAGAGCTAATTAGTATTAGACTGGTATGCTGTATATATATATATATGCAGATTTTAAAAATATTTCTTATATCATTAGTCTTTAAAGTAATTTGTATATACACAGGCATAGATGCATATAAGCATTTCATTAACTTTGCCGATCAAAAATGACTATTGTCTCTATATGATATTGTCCCAGATGTATCCTGGTACAGAAAGAGGCAATTAATGGAAAAGCTGGTAAAATTTAAATGAAGTCTGGAGGTTAGTTAATACTTACATATCAAGGTTCATTTCTTAGTTTTGGCAACTGTATTATGATAATGTAAGATTTTAACATTCAGGAAAATTGGGTTAAAATATACAGAAACCCTGTAATTTTTACAATTTCTACGGAAAGCTAAAATTATTTCAAAATAAAAATCATATTAAAATAGTCACTTATGATAATTCAAGATTATAAATAAGGCCATTTACTTTAGATATTAAAAAAAAGATGTGAATTTTCTTTATGCACAAACTACCCTTTCATTGTAAGCTGCAATTCTGTTATGTGCCTTATAGATAGCATAAATTAGGTTCCTCAGGAAAAAGACTCAGAACAGAGATTTACCTACAGGAGGATTACTGGGGAGAGCTCTTGAGAATAACATATATTAGATAGAATGGGAAGTAGAATTTGCCAAGAAAAGAGTTAAAATGTAGTGAAGGTGTAACAGAGGCCCCAACACATCTGATGGATATAGCAGTTCAAAGATGTTCCAAACAGAGGCAAGAGTTTTGTACCCACCATGCCCAGAAGTCTTTGGAAGTGGGCTATCCCTGGAAAGGGGCAGACTTTGAGCAGGCAGCTCTCTTCAGTCGAGGGCAAATCCTGGGGAGAGATTCATCTGTGAACTCTCAGCAGCAACTCCCCTGCAGCTGAAGGAGTGAGTTCCTTGGTTTTAAAGAAGGGATTTATGTGTTGTGCCACAGCATTCACCAAAGTGAAGCTAACTCTTGAGCACAATGATTGGTCATAGGATGAACGTAAAATTAGACACGTATGGCAATTTTACTAGGCACAGGTTGTCAAAGTTACATGAATTTTACTGAAACTTTTCTTGTTCCAAGAAAGTTTTTCTCTTGAATTTTTCTTTATGTTTGTATCTGTAATTATCTATATATTTCATAAAATCTATTCCAAGGTGTTAATTATTTCGGTTGAAAAGGAAAAAGGATTTTTTAAGTGTACTCTGGGTAATTTAAAGGATGTGATTGTACATGTGGGAAATATACACAGGAAGTCCACTGAGTTTGCTTATCTGAATGTATAATAAATTGGTACACCACCCCTACCTTTCACATTTATCTAAGTGAAATTCATCTTCATTTTCATTAAGCATGGCTAAGTTATGTTGTAGTAACAAATCAACACCAAATTTCAATGCCTTACCACATCCAACCTCCAATGTCTAATAAGGGCTAGCAAGGGTGCACAGAGAGCTCTGTTATCTTGCAGTCCTGGTCTGGAACAGACAGACTGTAAAACCACTGCATGAGAGGCAGAGAGAAATAGAGGCAGCACGTCTCCCAAACCAGAAGTGACTCTTCTGCTCATAGTCTAGTTCCTAAAACGTGTAACATAGTTCCAATCTAACTGCAAGAGAAGCTAGGAAACGTAAAGGAATACACGGAGAACCAACAGACTCTGCCAACACTGGCTAGTGAACCTTCTGGAATATTCTCATACATAGCTCCAAACCAGCAAAGAAAAGATACCATTTATATGTCAATCTTCTTTATTTCAATACTGGCTAGAGTCTTAGTCATCATAGAAGCTTCTCTGAACAGAAGAATGAGGTCAATTTTTGTGCCATATATATTTGTATATTAGCTATATTGGTTGGTGAAACAACAACTTGAACATTCAGACTGTTAACATTTTTAAGGACACACATAAAAATGCCTTGGTGAGTTACATAATTATGGGAAGACAGAAATTTCATTTTTAAAATCTTTTGAATCTATTATGGAAATTAGCTTTACAATTATAAAATCCTAGACTTAAAATATCTAGGCAGGGATATTTTATGTGCTGGTTGCTTTATAAAGATCCACTATGTATTAGGGCAAATAGGACATACAGAAATCATCAGCAAATATCCAAACAGAACATCAGTAAACAGCATTAGAGGGTGAGACTTTTATACGGAGGCATGTATTTTTTTGCCATATGGTACTGATTTTTCAGTTAAAATGTTTTCCTTTCTGAGAAAAAAATGCCTCTCTGTTAATGGTACAGTAAACCTGTTTTTTGTTTTTGTTTTTAATTAGAATTACCATTTGTCATGAATACTGGTCATGGGGACATGAGTCTTCTTATTACAGATGTGTAAAGCTGTAATTAAAATTCTGGGCCATAAAATCAGACCACCTGAATGAAGTTACTGTCTCGGTCACTCTCTGTGACTGAGTTTCTTCGTCTATAAAACATACATAATACTTTTATCTAACTAGCAGAGTCGCTGTGAGAACAAAACAGTATTTGTAAAATGTTTATTTCAATGCCTGGCGCATAGTAAACTCTGGGTTTGTTGTTGTTATAGCTACTGTTCAACCACTTCTAAAAAATAACAAATTAGTTTTATAGCAGAGGAAGCCCTTATAATGAATAATTTTAGTCCAATAGAAGATTTATTTTAAAAATGGCACCAATATACATTTTTGAATGCTAACGTAAGTTTTATGAACATCACCCACTTTTTCTTTTCATGAACTTTAACTTTCCCAACCAGAAAATCATTTCAATGGGAGAATATGTCAGCATGTTTTGTTTATTAGCTAATACATTTTCTCATGTGATACCAGCTCACGGCAAAAGTTAAGGAATAAAAAAAGGAAAGATCTTTCTTCTTTCCACCTACTGAATTCTGCATGAACCTCTCCCACTCCTGTACACACACCAACACGCCCACTGTTCCACAGCAATATACTGCTTGGCATTCTGGCAGGGAACAGAAAGATAAAGCATCATGGGAAGAAAGGGTTAGAAAAAATAACTGAAAGATGTGGAAATTTTTATGCTCAGAGGCTCTTGGCAGTCAATGAGAAATAGGAGATTGGAATGGAAACTATAAAGGGGTAACTCTAATTTCTTTTCATTCTTCTTTATGTCCTGCAGTATTCCCCTCTAGCAATGGAAGAAGGAGATACGATCAAAGCATTGATAGCTTTGCGGCCTTTCAGATGTGCTTCCCTTTACCTGATATCCATAGATAGGTTTTCTTGATTCTAAAAATGTATATGCAAGAAAAACTCCACGTCTGATTGCTCACATCTTAGCACCTAAAGTTGTAAGCATTCCAGAACACATATGTTATTGGCGGAATTGTACCCCTTTAAAGTTCATATGTGGAAGCCCTAACCCCCAGTACCTAAGAATGTGACTATATTTGGATATAAAGTTTTTAAAGGGGGTGATGAAGTGAAATTGAGGCCATTAGGGTGAGACGCAATACAATCTGATTGGTGTCCTTGTAAGAAGAGGAAATTTGGACTGACAGAGAGGGATACAGGGATGCACAAGAAAACGACTGTGTGAGGATACAGTCAGAAAGCAGCCATCTACAAGCCAAAGAGAGAGCCCTCAGAGGAAACCAAACCTTGATCTTAAACCAGAACTGTGGAAAAATAAATTTTTGTTGTTTAAGGCATCCAGTCTGTGGTATTTTATTATGGTAGCTCAGCAATCTAATACAACATATCATTTGATTCAGTAAAATCAAATTATTGTCTTCTTGCAATATGTGTTCATATTAGTCCTTATTATGTACACCAATCTCTCCTTCAAAATGTAGCTTAACACCTATTTTCTCCAGGGACTGTCTCCTACTTATTCCATTCCAGTTGATTACTCTCATAACATCTGAGTCTTAAGAAAGTCGTGTGTTTGTATATCTGTGTTAATTTAGAAGTACTATAATTTGTTGGGGTTGTTGCTGGGCTGTGTATTACTAGCTATTGATCAGGCTTCCTAAAGTCAGGAAATATTCTTCTCCTTTATTGTAGGATTCTTCATTTTCTGTTTCAATGGTTATGGAAGGCAAAATTCTCTCTCTACCAGACACTCTTATAATACATTATATGTCTGGTCTCATTTAACATTAGTCTTTGTGTTAAAGAAAATAAACTATATGAAATATATACACTTTATTGGTCTACTTCAGAGAAAACATTCTCACTTTGAAACTTTGGGTTGGTGATAAACAATTATAGTTATGTTATTCAAACTCTATCACATATTTATCTATACTAATTTTTAGTTTTGGAAGAAGTGATATGGAAATCGTATTCAAATTATCATTCTTTGCTCCCTCTCTTGTACTCCCTGGAGCTAAGTTTATTAATATCAAAGATTTCTATTCATTCTATGTAAATTTACTAAAGTCTGTTAAATCTCCTGATTACTGACATTTTAGAGTTTTATACACTTTTTGTCTCTCTTTTGACAAATCACACACATATCTTCAGGGACTCTTATTACAGAGCTAAGTACATTGTCTGACAAAAGCTGAAGAATTTTAATAGATAAATGACAAATTTTAACAAAGAGTTTTAGTGAGTTAATTTCTGAAATCGTTTACTGTATGTATGGAAAACTGGCAGAAGTAATTTGATGAAGTGCAGGTTTTCTATACATAATAAAAGATAAAAGTATTGGTAGATATATTTGATAAGATTCATCTATTTGATGGATAATCATAAAAACCTACCAAAACAAATATGGTCTATTGCTTTTTTTAAAAAAAATTGTGTTCCATTTCTCTGGACTAAAACGAAATGTCACCAGTTTGCAGTATCTATAATTTCCATCATTTAGATTGCTGCTTAAGTAGGATTTAGGATGAATCCAGAAGGTCAAGTTCAGATGAGGAATGCAAGCACTTCTGCTGAAAAATGTAGGACACCTTGGACTTCAAAAATGAAAAAAACTTTATAATTTAAAAATACACCTATGAGTAGTTACATTTTTCTTTGGATACTTAGTTTACAGTGTGGTATGTGCGTGGGAGTGCATGTGAAGGAGTGTGTTTGATCAGATTACTGCATGATCTGTTCTCTGCAGGTGCTGGAAAAGGTCAAACAGAGAAAATCATCATCATAAAGTGAAGTAATTTTCTTCTTTATGAGCTCCTGATGTAAACAGACTGATGAGCACAACACAATCCTTACTCACCCACATGACATCATACACAATCACAGCTAAATGTTTCTATCTGTCAAAGACTGAAGAGTGACTACCAGATTGTTGCCTGATTGGTATGTAACCCCAAATGGTATTTCCTTGGTATCATGTTGGTAGGGCATATTTTGTAAGATTTCTAGGCCCTGTGGGGGCAAGTCAAAGACAGTGAGCGCTGAGCCAAGGTTAGAATTTGCCAATTCAGAAAATGAGCAGGCTGCGTTGGTAATGGAGCATCAACATTATTGAACATTTATTGACTGAAGAAAAAGGAAATTAAAAAATAAATTTGAAACAGACATTTCTTATTTTAAAATCAAAAAATACATATCACATTCCTTGGAAAGCAAAGGTTTGTAAGCATGTGCACTTAATCTTTGTTCATAATTTATGCCCATGTTCAAGACATTTTTAAAATCCATTTTCTTACAGACACTAATTTTGCTGCCAGGCTCCATTTACTGCCAGTTAAGCAGCAGCTTTTAGTATATGGAGGCCTCACTGAAGATTCACCTTCTGAATTTTCCTACCCAAGACATTTAAGTCGGAATCTGGACCCAATCTGCCATATCAGAGCTTGCAGCAAGTGAAGAGGACTTGAAGATCCTGCTGGTATAAACATGCTCCATGAGGGAGCAGCCGAACAGTTTGGAAGTTTGAATTTTTTTCTTTCCAAAAAAAAAAAACCAAAAAACAAAAAACAACCATGGTTTAACAACGTTCCAGATTATCTTGAAGAGGAGCTTTCTGTATGATATGGGGCAGATATATAATTACTTTTAATTGAAAATGAAAGTATAAAACGGTACAATGTATAAAATGTATTAAAAGTCTAATTGGAAGGGAATGCGAGATAAAGTTTCTAATAGTTTAGGATAATACTGTCTTCTAATTAGACCTTAATTTTATGTAATTACTTACTACATACAAGAGCTACGAGCAGTAGAATAGACTCCTGTTTTTAAGACAATAAGGAAAAATAACATGAAAACGTCACCAATTGAGTTATATAGCCCACTTCAAGCATGTGTCAAATTTTTGTTTTGCTGTTGAGTGTCACTATTTAACTAAACACTAATTTATAGCCAAGCAAACAAAAAGTGCTACGACACACATCACATGAATATGACTGGATTAAAGCATTATACATATTATTTGCTTTTAAAAACAAAGTAAACTAGTATACATTTTTCTTGTGTATTCATAGTCAAATAAGAGATTATGGAACATATACGAAGGTATTTTGCATTATTATATTGTAATCTATGGTTATATCAATTTGTTGGGTATCTTTCTTAAAAATCTTAATGATTGCTTTTTCATTTCATAGATTTTTTTTCACCTTTAGCAAGCTGCACCGATTTCCCCGAGTCAAATAGTGGTTTTCAGTGGTCTGAACTTTTGATTGATCTGAGCCATGTTTAGCTTTAATCTATCTCTGCACATGACTGAGGAAAGAGATGTTCTATCAGATTCAGTCCTTGTAGCTTCGAGTCTTTATATGCGTCTACAGTGAGAAAAGTTTTCAAATTTAAGTAGGGTCAGGATTTAACCCTTATTTGGATTTTATTGTGACTGTAGAGGGAGGACTGACAATTTCCACAAAGGAAGGAGTCAAGACCCAGAGGAAAACATAGAGGATTTAGGTGAGGTTGTGACTCTTGACTTGAGCAAATAAGATTTAATGGCTTGGAAATGGATTTCAACTTACTCTGGTATGAAATTCAGTGCTGAGTCAAAGAGAGCCAGAGCTGACAGCTCCAAACAAGAATGGGTTAGGAACAGGGCAGAAAGGAAGTTGATGCTAAGTGGAGAACAGCAGGAGTTTGATGTGAGGCTGGAAGAGATAGACAGAGTGTGTTATGAGTTGGGGGAAGAGCAGATGGGGTGTGACTGCCAGCCTACCAGCTAATTAGAAAATACTGATTTATTAAACCTGAACTCTAAGAGAAAACCCCTTAATATATACAGCTCTGACAAAAAGGACAATTGCTGAATGTTTTTCATATGACCACATTCTGAATTATTTCAAAATACTACTTTTATTTATGAACTATATGCTGTTATCACTTGAAATGATGAGAAAAGTCATTTCTTCTTAGCAAGGAAAATCCTTTCAGAAAATTTTCAAAATAAATTACCAACTAGAATTTGTAATAAGGCATATATCCCAAAATATTACACAAAGAGTAAAACAAATACAATTCAGAATCATATTCTGCTTATTGCTGGCCTGATAGTAAGTCTTAATTCATTTGTAAATAATAGTTTATAGTCAGGGATAAACCATCATTTTGGGGGAAATGGGTCCATTACATCACTTTTATGTTTTATCTTCATAACAAATCAGAGCATAACCCATTGCACAACAAAACACAACTTGATTTTCAATCAGGCTGTCTCCCAGCAGCATAATTCTATCTGCTTTATAAGAATAATGGTTTAACGTTGACATACCTGAGGCCACATGAACTGTGGGCAAACACTTGAGTAAGGCATTGCTTGGCCATTTTGCTTTCACTCTGTTGAAAGGTAGACCTTATCCAACAGATCACCATAGCCTGACCTACTCTTTGCTATTATTAGTAACAGTAGTAGTAGTCCTGGTACTTTTGGCTTGGATGGCCAGAGTTGTTAAGTTGTTTCATACTTGGTCCATGGAAGAAATAACCTAAATAGGAGGCTTTCATTCTGTTATTTCCATTGTGCGTGATTAACTGACTTGGATGTTTATGGCACCAAGATAGAAATATCTTCTAGATAGCTATGTTTAGCATGTTTAATTGTTGAAGACAATCGTCCGTGTTGTATCACAAATGAGAGCTTCTTATCAACTCCCCTTAAGCTATCTAGATATATTTTAAAGTTTCTTGCAATGCTACTAATTATACTTTTCCACAGATATAGCTCAAGGTAGTAGTTTTCTGAGGATAATTTATTAATAAAATATTGAGCCTTAGGAAATAAAGATATTTTCCTTTAATGGCAAAAAGTCTATATAGCCTGAACATAATCTAGCAGGTAATGATGTTACCCGAGTGGTGAAATTGGAGAGATTAGTCCTGGGAGAAATCACAAATGTTTAATAGTTTTTTCTCTCATTTACAATTGCAATGGAAGGGAATGAAATGGACTTGAAATTTAAGGTTTGACAAAATGACCTAAGAAGAGTTCAAATTCACAATAAAAATATGAAAATTGTTTAGATGGAAGAAATCTCAAATTATTAGGATCATTATGCATTTTTAAAACAAGAAAACAGGCCACAATTAAATGTCTTGCTTTTATCATCTCTTCACTTATTTTCCCTTCAACCTCTCCAATCAGACTTTGTCCCCGCTATTCCACGGAAACCTTGTCAAGGACATTATTGAACTACCATTTGCCAAATCCAATAGTCCTCTTCATGCTTGATCTCTCCACAGAATGTGAGAGAGTACTACCTCATTGTGGATATACTGCTTTAACTTAGCCTGTGACCACTACACTGCTTGTTTTCCTATTCCTCTGATTGTACTTCATTTCCTGTGTGGGCTCCTCTTCCTAACTTCTAGAACTAGTGTTAGCTCAGTTCTATTTTCTGTTACAGCCAGTCCCTGTGTAATAACTTCTAGTGCCGTAACCTTAAATTTAACGTCAAAATGCTGATGACATCTAAATCTTTTCCACTAATACAGACTTCTCTCCTGAGCTCTACATTTTTATATTCAACTACCTACTCAATATTCCTTTTGTGTTGTCTAATGCACATCAAGAAAACTCAACGTGTTTAAACTGGAATTATATTTTCTCACCTTCTTTCTCCTTTCCACCTGTTCCTTTCTAGTTTTCCTCACCTCAGCAAATGATGTCCCTATTCAGCCATCTATTTGCTTAGATTAGAATCCTTAGTTTAAAATTTAAAACCAGTTTATAACTCTCCTCTGCAGAGAAATCTCTAATGGTTTTCCATCACATTCAGCACAAAAGTCAAAGTCATACCACAGCTTATGAAACCCAGTATGATCCAGCACTTGCTTAATTTCTACCATGTCTTCCTTTCATTCTCTGGCTGCAACAGTAAACTTTTTCCTTTAATGCAAGAAAATAATCTTATTTCTACTTCAAGTCCATTCTATTTGCCATTGTCTTTCTGGAAAATTCTTCCTAAGATCTTCAAAGTGTTCACCATCTAACTACTTTTACATTTCTCTTCAGATTTCACTTCCTCCGGTTGGCCTTTACTTATCATCCAACAGGAAAGAGTGCCCACTTCCCCCAACATATGTTATCAATATATGCCCTCTTATGTTCCTCTATATTACTTTCTAATCTTATTACTTCTTGAAGTATATTGTGCATTCATTTTTTTACTTATTTATTGTACATCACCTGAGTAAAAGGTCAGCTTCAAGAAGGCAAGGTCTTTATCTCATTCAAGATTGTATCTGCAATGCTAAGAATACATCTTGAACACAAGTTATTCTCAGTAAACATTTGTAGGATGAATACATGAATGGATGAATACATGAATAGAGGTATATTATTTGAATGTTCTACTTGACTCAGTTTTGTAATTAGGTATGGAGGCATAGGTGTTTCTCAGAGAGGATGAGAATTTTGTTGATATTGCGATTATCACTCTTCAGGAGATAGCTAATCACTTTTATCACTATTTTTCCATCACTTCTTACACACCCTCTCTCATACATATAACTGGTATAATCTCTGGATTTCTGGACAAATTTGGTGATAATATTTCTTTGCTATGAAATGTATGGGAGAGAAGAAGAAATTGCCTTGTCTAGTTGTGAATGGTAACGGCATTTTATACAGGACAGAACTCTCTAGTTTAGCTCAGAACTCTCTAGTCCCAGTCCTAGATGACAGATTGTTTTGGCCCACCTACAAAGTGTTTCTCAACTTCTCTTTGCTTGGTCAAAACAAGTATTGCATCTCAGTTTCTGTGAGTTAACCCTCCCTCTTTCCTTTCCAAAGTTTCTGTGTTTTTCCCCCCACTGCCATTGCTGCACATTTCTTTTAAAAACTCATAACAGAAAATTGAATTCCCAAACAAAATCCCATACCATATGTAAAAGAGCATGTCCCTCTCTCAACCGGAGGTGTATTTTGAAATAAGAAAGTAACAGCTCAGCAGTCATTTGCCATAGCTTGCTGAGTAAGCTGGGCTCAGGTTAAAAGGGAGTTATAGGCTGCCAGCCAAAACACTGACGGCATTGCTGAATTCGAAGATTCAGAAACTCTATATGTCCCAAAGATTCTGTGTGGCTGCCATTAATTACACTCTCTTATGCTCTATCATTGAAAGTATCTCATGTGGATCAGAATGGATAGGAATTTTAATAGAGAACTCCTTAACTTACATTTTAAAAATATTAACAATATTAACAATAAGAACATTGAAGAGTACTGCCATCACAGGGAAACTGAATCAATCAGAAATAGACGTAATCACACTTGTTTCCCACAAAGTCTATCATCAGATTGGCTGGAAGACGGTTTACATAGCTCATGTAGGCTATGTCAAAACCAATCCAATAGTAACTCTTGAAGATGTTAAAGATATTGTTACTTGGAGAAATAATAGAAAAGAAATTCGAGGGAAATAACTGTAAATATATATATTGTAAATGTGAAAAAGTTAACAAATATAATCAATAGTAGGGGCTTAAATTGTTATTTTTTACTTCATTAATTTTTATATAAGATATTGCCATAGGATTGAAGGTCTCCATGATTACAGGGGTACATTGGCATGAGTCTATGTTACCATTGAATGATGCCATTCATTGTTATGTGTGATTCTGTGCATAGTAAAGGTCTTTGCTTTTGAAAGCGTACTACTTATTTCTTATAAAACTTTTGATGGCAAGAATTCTTCAGGGTTTTTTTTTGTGCCAATAATATCCCAATGTGGTAAACTTTGATGGATTTGGAAGTGAAATTACATTTTGTAGAAGCTTTTAAGCTGTTTCCAATATGTAACATGGAGACATTTCAACCAGTCTTCACATTTTTAAAAACTCATATATTAAGAAAATATTTTGCCTTCATATATACCACATCATATAATGCGGCATTTTCTATTTGAAATAATATTTAAAGGATAGTCAAGAGAAAATTATTATTGTGAATCAACAGTTACTTTTGTAATTTCTATCAAAGATATTTTAAAAAATCAATTTGTTATCATTATAATCAAGTAGGGTTTTTTTTTCCATAAGGTTACATCTGTTTATGCAATTTTATTATCTGTTGAATAGTATGATATGCAGTTCCTTTATTGCAGCTTAGCTAAAGAAGCACCAAGCCTGTGATGGAGCTGTCAATCAGCATTTAGTCATACAGTATCTATTTCTATCCCTGTTCTTCTTAGCACAGAAGGGCTATTATAGTCTACATTACGGCATAGTTTCTTTGGATATAGATATCCTTGAGGGGCAGGATTTATTTTGAAAGAAGATACCCAACATAACATGACACATCATTTAGACATTTTTTAAAAGTACACATCAGGTATTTCAAAGCAAAATATAGCAAAAGTCAATTTTAAACATTCAATTTAACATTTTGTGGAATCATTTCTTTATTTTTCTTTCTTTAATAGCACTGAAAAAGACCAAATGGGGTCATGTGACTCTTTAGTAATTAAAAATGTCTATTTAAAGGCATCTCTGTACAAACCTCCTTGCATTATCACCTATGAAAGGCTAACTTTTGTAAAATATTATGCATATCAAAATTAGCAAGAGAAAAACCATTCAAGGCCAAAGAGAAAGGAAAATTATGCTGAAATGCATTTATAAACACCTGAAAAGTGAAACTTTTCCAGATGTCAATAATATATATTTCCAAGTACACCAGTATATATGGAATATGACTAAAAATTAACGAGACTGATTACAAACCACAAACATGAAAATCAGTCATGCAGCTGTATATCACATTGGATGTGCATCCAGATGTGATGATAAAAATGGATACAACCTTTTAAAGCATGAGCTTTGGATATGCTATGCATGTGGCACTCATTAGCTAAGCAAATGGATGTTAATCTTTATGACAGTCAATTGCTGTGCTGCATTTCTACTGAGAGCTTATCAGCTGGTCTGACCCGATCATCAAGAGCATCATGACTTAATTTACAGGAGGATTATTCTTCCTTCCCCTGCAATTCCGTGGGTTTAAAATATACAAAAAAGTTTTTAAAAAGAAATAGCTGAAGCATTTAAACTTCCGTATTTCCCATAGCTTTGCAATATGTAGGTAATGTCATGAAAAGATTTAGATTCACAGATCTGGAATTCAGCATCATTGAGCATCTAATTTCCCATGTTCAGGGCTGAGAAATTAACCTCATTTCTCCAACTGATTTGTTTTCCTTTGAATAGTTAAAGATGTTCATATAAGAAAAGATTTAGTCTTTTAAAAGAATAGGCATTTTCAATCCATAGTATATAAATGGTGTCTTTAGTAAATAAATAGATGAGAAATGTCATGTCCTACATCCGGAAGAATCAGAAGCATCTCTAGTGTGCCCTAACAAACATTGCCTTTCTTAGAAAAGTTATCATGTTACCATATTTGTCTACATACTCATGGTATTACCATCAGGAAACTTGTTGCTTTGGTCCACCTTGAGTTAATTATGAAAGACATGAGAGAATATCAGGTCTACCTCCATGAAATGGAGAGCTTGACACGCTAGACGTAATGTAGGAAGAGGCAATTCTAGCTTCTCACTTAACTCTGCCTGCACACATCTACCTATTAGACAGCAACTTCTGTTTCTTAGGCAGTTTTAGCTGGAGACAACCATTGTACCAATATTTTCTCTTTGCCATATGCTTCATTGTCCCTGGGGGTGGCAGATACCAATAGACCACATTCTTATTCTAATAATAATCATGAGATAGAAATTGAAGTTTGTCTTTTCAGAAAGAGACTGAACCATCTCTATGTTTGATAAAACCCTGGAGTATTGTGAGCACTTAATTAATGGACTCATGAAAGTAAATGTATCTATCACTTCCTCCCAGAGTTTCAGGGGATTGGGGAATAGGTTTAACTCATTCAGTTCAGTACGGAAGTATTTATCTCCTAAAATTTTTACTATGATTTCTTAGTAACCTGATAAAAATCTTTTTCAAAATGTCTGACACTTTCATGAACATGAAAGTCATGAGTAACATCTAGATCATTATATATTAATTTTAAAATCCTATTGTAGTAAGGTATTGTTCTTTTAATTAATCCATGAAGAACAATCAATTCAAAATTGTTAAGCATTTATAAAATATTTAAGGATTCAATGGATCATGATTGTCACCATGGAAAGATAAAAGATGAATGAGGCAGGTCATTCTCTCCTTAACAACTTAAATATTGAATGGACTTTGATGCATGGTATAGTGAGGATTTTCAATGGCAAAGGAAGGAAGATTAGTCCTGTGGACAGTCAAGAGATGAGAGGAGCAGTTTTGGCAACTCCAGCACAACTTTTGCAGCGGTGTATTCCAGAGAATATATAATTAAATAGTACTTTTTTTTCTGAGGCAGAGTCTTGCTCTGTCACTCTGGCTGGAGGCAGTGGTACATCTTGGCTCACTGCAACCTCCCCCTCCCAAGTTCAAGAAATTCTCTTGCCTTAGCCTCCCGAGTAGCTGGGACTACAGCTGTGTGCCACCAGTCCAGCTAATTATTGTATTTTTAGCAGAGACGGCGTTTCACCATATTGGCCAGGCCGGTCTCAAACCCCTGACCTCGTAATCCATCCTGCTCAGCCTCCCAAAGTGCTAGGATTACAGGCGTGAGTCATTGTGCCTGGCTAAATAATATGTTCTTAAACACATTACTTCTTAGAGCCTTTTATTTGATAATATTTACTATGCTTCTTCCCAAATAGGCTCTAATATGCAACAGTACTCAAAACTTTTCTGAACCTTGAATGGCTTTATTTAAGGAATATCTGTCTCCTCGTATTAGTCTCTTATTAAGATCTCAGGGAAGATACTACAAACTTCCATCCATTTAGACAATCAGCCATATTTTTGAGCATTTATCAAGAATACATACTTTGCCACATTATATGAAAAATGTAGCTAGTTGTAAAACAGGGTCTATACTCAATGATACTATGCTTAATTTCATGAGAGGAATCAAAACATTTGTGTATATATATATATATATATATATATATATATGAAATGCAAGACTATCATTAGGCATCTGGAACTTAGGGAATTAATTGTCAGCTTCCACTTTTTGGAATACAGCTTTGCATCAATAGAGGGCCAAAAGAAAGGGGGAAAAAAAAAAAAGAAATTCTTCATGAGAAAAGTATTTGTGAAAAAAACCCAAGTTTTTTACTTCATAAGAGAGATTTTGGACCTTGCTAACTGTTCATTATTATTTGACTAAGAAGTCTATGTTATTAGACTTCTTTATTTACATTAGTAAATGTAAACAAAATTTTCATATAAAATATTCTATAATATATGATATAGAATATAATAATATAGTAAAAATCTTTGCAGTTAGGCAATTTTAATAAAAAAGTCATCTATTGCTAGCAATACTACTCGTCATAAAGTCTGTTTTGATTGATATAAATAAAAATACACCAGCTATACTTTTGCTCGTTGTTTACATGGTATATCTTTTCACTCCCTTTCGTTTTAAATGTATCTGCAACCTTATATTTAATGTGTGTATTTATAAGCAGCATGCAGTTATGTTTTTAAATTATTGTATTTTGATTCAAATATTTAGTTCAATTTAAATTAAATATAATTCATTATACTTAAATTCAATATAATTAATAATATATTTGAGCTTAATCTGAGTGTTTTCTGTTTGTACCAACTGTTCTGTGTTCCATCTCCTTTTTCTTTCTTGCCTTCTTTTGGATAATTTGAGTAGATTTTATTATGTAATGTCTCCAATGCTACTATCTTATATGCATTTTTACAACTATCTTAATCTTTAGAGATATTTATCCTTGACTTATTAAAGACTAATGAACATGAATACTTTTATTTTCCAGACAATGCAAGGACTTAGAATACGTAAAACATTTTAGTGTTATTTATCCATTTTCTTTTTGCTCTTGCTATTATAAAATTCTTCATATATTTTAGCCTTCACAACATTTTTCTTTTAAGTTGCGTAACATGGAAGGGTTTCTTTTAAAAAGTTATATCACTATAGAAATATAAATATTGAAGATGTTTTCCTGGGAGGGAATCATTATAAACAATTTGGTTCTAGAGTTTTTGTTCCACATTTTTAATATGATTTAAAAAAGTGTTTAGCACTTGTCATCTCCCATTCCTGGACAATACAATTGTTCCAGTCTACCCTGTTTTTATTGACTTTGTGTAGGATGTCTTCTAGTTGGATGTGAAATAGATGGAAAAGTTATTACTGTCTCCCTGCTCGCCTTCACCCTAAGCTGTTCATTCTGGTCTTACCATTTCTGCCTCCATTTCTTCTACAAGCTTCAGTTTTGCCCAGAAGCCCCTTCTAGTTTTATGTACGCTTGTATATGTGTATGTATGCATATTCATGTGTATGTATGTATATTTATATCACTCTGTCTAGTAGCCATCTACAATCTATATATCAATCTGTTCATCTATATATGTCTTTTGTATATGAGCATTCATTTTCTCTTAGGTATACACACAAAAGTAGAATTCCTGCATAATAGACTAGGTGTATGTATAATCTTAGCAGACAACGCTAAACAGATTTCAAAAGTACTTGTAACAACTTATATTGCCCCCAGCAATGTATAAACTTACAATTGACTGATTCTTCATGTTATTCAGCATTGCTCATCCTTTTAACTCTAACCATTCTTGTGGGTATATTATTGAATAGTATTGTGATTTTAGTTTGTATTTCCCTGTTCATTGATGATGTTGAATATGTTTTTACATGCTTATTGTCCATTTGAATATTGTGTGTGTGTGTGTGTGTGTGTGTGTGTGTGTGTGTGTGTGTGTGTGCATGTGAAGTGCCTGTTGAATTTTTCTGGCCTATTTTTAAATTGGGTTGTCATCTTATTTTGATTAAAGTCCTAAATATGTTGTGGATTTGAGTTTTTTGTTAAACTATGCATTGCAAATTGAGCTTTTTCTGGCCTATAATTTGTCTTCCACTCACTTAATGCTATATTTAGATGAACAGAAGTTATTAATTTTTGAACAGAAGTTATTTGATTTAGTTATTGTGAAATCTAGTATATACAATTTTTATTGAATGGCTAGTCATTTATTTTATGTCTTATATAATAAAATATTTGCCAAAGTCATAGAGATAATTTCCTTTGATATCTTCTAGAAGAGTATAGTTTTAATTTTCACATATCTTTATGTTCCATCCCCTTTGAACTAATCTTTGTATATGGTGTAAGACAGGGAAGAATTCAAGTTTTCTTTGCAGATACCAATCAATTCACCACCATTTATTTGTAAAGACTGTACTCTTCCTTCCTAATGCTGGGAGTGCTTTGGGTCAATCCTGTTCTAATACTACACTGTCTTAATTACTGTAACTTTATATTAAGTTAGTATCTGGTAGTAGAAATCCTCTAGTTTTATTACTATTCATCAAAATTGCTTTGAATATTTTGGGTTATATGTATTTCCATAGAAATATTACAGTCAAGTTTTAAATTTCTACACAAGAAATATTCTGTAATTTTGATCATGACTCTACTGAAAGTTAGGTTACTTTGGGTGACGATTGGTACAGTCTTGAGTATTTTAACTGGTAAAGACAAATCCATCACTTAATTAAGAATTCTTTCTTTCAATAGTTTTGTAATTTTCAGTTTGGAGGACTTGCATCCTGTTTTACATAAACATATTTTAAAATACCACAAGATATTATTATTATTGATTTAGACTCTCATATTCATTGGATTTATTGGTAGTTCTACTCATTTTTTTCATATTTCTTCCTGTAAGCCCTGATTTCTGTCTTTCTGAAAAATTTATTTAGGTTTTCCTTTAAGACGCATCTGCTCAGTTTATGAATATGTATTTACTAAGCCTTTATGAGGAATACTTTCTGTGTTAATATAATTCTGGATTGACACATTGAAAAAAAGATCATTTCACTGTCCTATGTTTTCCATTTTAACTGCTGAGAACAACCTACTAATCATCCTGTTATTGCTTTTAATATGATATATTCCTAATATCTGAATTATGAAGTCAAAATCTACAGATGCTTTTAAGATGTTCACTTTGATTTTAAGCAGTTACAGTATACTGAAGTGTGGTTCTCTGTGTATTTATTTTATGTCTCAGTGTCTCTTCAGTTTTGGAAAACTATCTTCTATTGATTCTGAATATTCCTTTTATATATTATTTTTCTTCTCTTTTTCTGATACTTCATTTACATATATTTTAGATGTTTTATCATATCCCATATGGTTTTTATGGTTTTTTTCCCCTATATTTTACAACCTTCATTGTTTCTGTGCTTTAGTTTGGATTTTTCCTAACGTAAATTTCTGTTCACTAACCCTCTACCCTGCAGAAGTTGTGTCCTGTTTAAGAAATTTTTATCTAACTCAGGTTAATTATATCTAATCCTTCATTCTCTGGAAGGTAAAACAGTTAAAAGAACTTAGTCTGTGATTAAGTAATCAACTGAGTTCAGAATTGCTTATTGTTATTTTTCAACCTTAGAATATTCATTTGTTTATTGTACACAGACTAGTTTTTGCTGAAAATTTCAACAGGGTTTCCTATTTTCTGAGCATGTAATTTACATTTATATAAAAACTTATCTAATAATTCCAGTACCTCGTTTGCATGAGTGTCTAATTCTATTATATGTTTGTTCTCTTTGTTTTGGTCTCTTTGATATTTTTGTCCTTGTATACCTGAAAACTCTATATTAAATATTAGATGTTATGTATAAAACAATGCAGAGATAATCTGTGCCTCAGGATCTGACTAATGTAATCTTCCTCCAGAAAATATTCCAATTCTGGCAGGCCGTCAGGCTAGCAGTAGATTGTCCTAATTCAATACAACTATTGGCCTTCCAACCCTGTAAAAAAGCTTCTCATTCTAAGCTAGCTGAATATCAAACTATAATTAAGATTTGGATAATTTGTAGCTGGGTTTCGGTCTTGTGAGAGATGATTTATTTCTAGTGTGCCCTTCGTAGTTGAGCATATCTTTTCAAAATCCCAACGAAAAGATTAGAGATAAGGGTCCATTTTTCCTTGATTGTCCTTAAATTCCAATTTTATTTCCTCAGCTCCATGACAACTCCAATATCTCTGACAAGCTTCTTAGTCTCTCAGCTGTTTATTGGTCCTTGACAAATGCCTCAAGGGGAAAAGCGGCGCTAAATACAAGGCTCATTTCACTGCTCTCTGTCTCTCCAAAGTATTGACTCCTCATGTCCTAACTGCTTTGCTTGCTCTCCGATGTCCTAAAACACACACACACACACACACACACACACACACACAAGCTCACGTGTGTACACATGTGCACATGTGCATTAATCCCATACGGTTTTTCTTGTAGTTCTTGGTGGAAGAATTAATTGGTACAAGTTACTTTATCATCATCTAAATAAAAATTAAGTACATAATACTTAAAGTTTAGATATATCCTTCTAATATAACCCCAAAGTCCCAAATTAGAAGGACAGAGAAGGAAGGATTAAAAAGAATGAAAGAAATAGAAGGGTGGAAGAAATAAAGAAATAGAAGGATTTAAAAAATACAATTAGGTGGATACATTTGTTCTCTGACAACAATAGATGAAAGAGTTTTCATAAGAAACTTTATGCCTAATAAATAGCATATAATTATGGAAAATGTGTGATTAGAACAGGTATTTCAGTCAGTTTCATACATGAAAAGAGAGAGAGATTGTGAGAATGATCAGTAATAGTTCTGAAGAGGAGATGACCATTCAGATGAGGCATAAATTCTAGTAGAAGTTGGACACATGAAAAAAATAGAAGAGTTACAGTTGCTTGAAAGCTTTTATTTTTGTAAAAAGAAAAGAGTCATTTCAATATTTCAAAACATTATGCCTATAAGAGTTTGAGATGTAAATTGCCATACACCAGTTTAACTTAAAACTTAGGTTTTATCTTTTCATTGATCAGTCAAATTTGGCACTTCTTTAATTTTCATTTCTGTTCTGTCCTGAATATAAGACTGGCATACTGAATTTAATTGCACTCAGCTTAATTGCTCCTTGATTTTTGACTCATTATTTGAGTCGAATAAGTCAAAATTTTAGCAATGGGCAGGGAGCACTGTTAAGTGAAACTTTGAAAGCATGACTCTTAGCTACATACTGAATTGGACAGACAGCATTGATTGAGGTCAGATTTGATTCTGCACATTTTTACATATTTGGAAATACATGAAACATTAATATTTATTGTCTTGATTCTGTTCTCTTTGGTGATTAGCACAGTGTTGCAAATATTATAAATCACACTGCTATATGACCAGTGGTAGATGTGAGTGCTAATGCATGTGCCCTACCAATATATAAATGTGTATTCACTATTAAAGAATATAGTGAGATTTCTAAACCCCTGATCAGTTTCAAGACTTTTTTTTATTGTGTCTATATTCATAAATTGTAAGAAAACAAGACAATACCTTTTTGTTTTTTTGAGATGGAGTCTCGCTCTGTCACCCAAGCTGGAGTGCAATAGCGAGATCTCTGCTCACTGCAATCTCCACCTCCCAGGTTCAAGTTATTCTCCTGCCTCAGCCTCCCGAGTAGCTAGGATTACAGGTGCCTATGACCACCACGCCTAGTTAATTTTTTCGTATTTTTAGTAGAGACGGGATTTCACTATATTGGCCAGGGTGGTCTTAAACTCCTGACTTCTTGATCCATGTGCCTCGGGCTCCCAAAGTGCTGGGATTACAGGCGTGAGCCACCACACTGGGCCCTAAGGCAATACATTTATAATTATGTGATTAGTAAGAGTATAACTGAATTTTGAGCATAACTTCAAAATAACTGAGGGACAACTTGATAAAGCAATTCAATAATTTAACTGGTTGCTGTAAAAAGAACAGTAATCAGTTAATCTTAACATTCATTTGTGCTGAATTACCAGATTTGAATCAAATGTTGTTTAAAAATTGGATGATGATTAAAAGTACTAGCTGATGATGTTTGTAATACTTGGGAAATTGTAAGTTTATCTAGCACTGCTCATGATACTTTACTACAATCTGGTAGAGTGAATTAAAGGATTATTTTCTTGGCTTTGGGCAAACCAATGTCAATGAAAAACCCAAGAATTTCACTTATAAGAGACTGAATTGAGTTCATGTTTAGCAATAAATTGGAAAACTGTAGATCAAAAAACTAATTCACATAGGTGGACATCCCTTTGGAGAATATTAAAATTGTTCAGTGAAAAATAGTGAAACTTGTGAAATAGAGTATTAGCTTGAAAGAAAAGTGATCTCACATTTTGAATTATTTTTATTCTGTGTGTACTGTCAACTAATATTTATGAAGGGAAGTGATGAGTGTGCATGTGTGTGTGTGTGTGTGTGTGTGTGTGTGTGTGTGTGTGTATGTGTTTGTCTAGGTGTTTCCTTATTCAGAGGAGGAACAGGCAGACAAGATGAAAAGTTTTTGTAAAACCAATATTTTTATTGATAAACAATAGAATGCAAATGCACAAATTTGGGCTAACTTTTCACAAATCAATTATAATCACTGATGAGAATATTTTGTTGTTGTTATTGTTATTAATGCATATCTTTGATGCAAATTCACCCAGGTTTTACTGTCTTGCTGCTCTTGTTAAGCTTTACCCCACAGGAGAGAATTAACTTTTTCTTTCCTTTTGAATCACTTATCTTTAGATTGGTCATACCTATCACATGAAGCACTGTTCATATGAGAATCATGGTATCAGCTCTTTTCAAAAACCTCTCCTTTTATCCCACTGGCAATGGATAACACAGTATGGCATATGTGCAAAGGGAAACTCCAGAAACCAGATTCTTCTGGATGCTAACAATGCTTTCCCTGGGCATAGTGAGAAGGGTCTCAATTAACCCCCTCTCCATGTTCTTACTAGACATAGGAAGCCCTTTAGCCACCAGCAATGGAGATTCATTAAGACCACTTCACTGGAAGTGTAACAAAGCTCCTTCCAGGAAGCAAACCAGAAACTCTAGTCAGATTGTAGAATTGTTCAAACATTGGGGTCCCTGCTTTTACACAGCACAAAATTGTGTAATTTTGTACCAGAGGCTCCTTAGCAAGCTAACAACCCTATGGAGCAACAAAGATCAGGATAAAAGTCATGGAGTTTCTGACTGAAGCTGAAGTTGATTTGCCATTTCAATTCTTTCCTCAAGAAAAGTATCCAATTAATTTGCATGGAACTTTTTGAAAAAAAAAAAAAAAAAAGTTGTTCCAATGACTGCAAGGGAGAATGAATGAAACTTTTTTGTTTAAAAAAAAAAGCATACATTTTAAATTTTTTACTTCTCAGGCATATCAGGGCTGGAAATTTCTGAAAGGGGTATTTCTCAGGCTTCTGTTACTGCAAATAAAGTTATACAGAATCCTTTAGAACTGGTAAAACCTGAGGGAGGATTGTTAAGAAAATCACAGGGGTCATAGACCTGCACCAAATAGGCCTTCCTTCTCTTAATCAGACTTCAAAGTGAGTCCCACTGTGGAGGGAGTCAGCATAAATTTCATTACCTAAAAATCCCTATTTCTTGCTAAATCCTCTCCAAGGAAGGACATAAGCTAAATAACCAGCATGATTTAAGTCAGAAGCACTGATACCTTCTGAATATTAGGGATCCTGGAACAGTCATATGAGCAAGGAAGCCAGCCAGTGCCATACCTTATTAATAAAAGGAAAGAAAGATGAGAGAGAGAGAGAGAGAGAGAGAGAGAGAGAGAGAGAGAGAGAGAGAGAGAGAGGAGAGAGAGAGAGAGAGAGAGAAGAAAGAAAAAAAAGAGAGAGAGAAAAAGAAAAGAAAGAAAAAAGAAAGGAAGAAAGAAGAAAGAAAGAAAGAAAAGAAAGAAAGAAAAAAGGAAAGGAAAGGAAAGGAAAGGAAGAAAGAAAAAGAAAGAAAGAAGAAAGAAAAGAAAGAAAGGAAGAAAGAAAGAAAGGAAGAAAGAAAGAAAGGAAGAAAGAAAGAAAGAAAGGAAGAAAGAAAAAGAAAAAGAAAGAAAAGAAAGAGAGGGAGAAGATCAGGTTACAGCAGCACTTTTCTGAGGGAGCTTTTACAGCGTATTGCAAAATAACTAATGTCCTAGCTCCTCCCATCAGTTCTTTGGTGTATAGAGAGACCATTTACCTCCCCTGCCCCAAGAGCCAAGTGCTTAGTTGGTATCACTTCCTTGCCCCTCTTCTTTGCTTAAGTCAGGTTGTGATATATGTGATTATTACTTTTTAACTTTTACTCTTAGGTAAGGTAGGAAAAGTAAAAGTAGTATCCTACAGAGGACACACATACTGGTAATTTACTTTAGCAAGTAGAAATGTCATGAATATTAATCTGAAATTTTCTATGTAGCTTACATACTACATAATCCATGCTCCTTTCTAGCTTTTCTTTCTCATTCAGTTTGTATCCAACATCTGAAAATTGGTGCTAACATTTTGAAATAGCTTCCTGTTTTTTGACTTCTAGGATCTGTTCAATTTACAAGATTCTTTTATGTTCTACTCTGTTTGCTCATATAGAGAGCATTGGAGTAATAAAAAGACATATTGTTGAAGTATGTATTAAGACATTTTGAAGTTATCCATAGTGCTATAAAAATTAAATTCTAACAAACACCTAATTTTCAACTATTAAAAACTAAGCAGTAGTGTAACACTACATTTCAGTTAGGGTTTTTACAGTCCTACATAGCTACACAATAAATAAAATACAAAAGGCATGTGTAAACTATTTAAGCACAGGATGCTTTTATTCCTAAAACAAAAGATAAACATTAAATCATAACGATATTTTATAAGTGGGTATTTTTAAAATAAGATTTATAAATATATGTCATTTATATAGCATATATTGTCTTTTTTATTGTAAGCAGAAAATAATTCATAATCACACCATTTTCCCTGAGAAAGGAAAAGATGCTATGCATTGTATTTGTAGGAACTAAGGTGATGTGATGTGATGGACTTGCTCTAGGTGATATACTTCAACCAGGCTGGAGAACCTCTATATTTTGCCTTGCTGCTCCAGGTAACAAAATAATCCTATGCACTTTCTTAATTTTTAAAAAATTTAATTGACAGCTACTAATTATACATATTTGTAGGATACATTGTGATGTTTCCACACACGTACACATTGTATAATTACCAGGGTAATTAGCATATCTATCCCCTTAAACATTTATAATTTCTTTGTAGTAAAAACATTCAAAATCCACTCTTTTGGCTATGTTGAAATACACAACACATTATTATTAACTATTATTACCCTACTGTGCAAGAACATCAGACCTTATTCCTTCTATCTAATAGTAACCTTGTACCTGTTGACCAACCTCTCCCCATTTCCCCTTCCCCACCTCTCACCGGCATCTGGCAGCTAAGGGTCTACTCTCTACTTCTATGAGAGCAACATTTTTAAGATTATGTATATAAGTGAGATCATGCCAGATCCCACCTGCTTTCTGTATTTGATGTACCTAAATCTGTCACTGAACTTCTCCTGGACAATTGCTATTGAATCAAAAGTTCTGATCAACTGAACTTACCATGTTGCTACCTGGTAACTTTAAAGCAATGGAAAAATAAATGACTGGGTATAATTATTCTTTTCAGATGATATTAAAATACTAAGGTATTAAAGATGTTTTTTCATAATAAGAGTCTTCCTTTTTTTCTGGATCAGATACAGTAAACAAGAATCAAACACATGCAGAAATATGTAATTTAAAATTTTATGTTGCATTTCGTTGAAATGTTAGCTGAATAATATTGCTTTGGCACATATGTTATATTCATGTCAATATGTTTCATATGCTAAAAAGATCTGTGCAAGAGTTCCTAGCCTTCCCTGTTTACAAAAGAACTAAACAGCTGTGTAAGTTCATGAAAGAAGAGAGGAATTAAATTAAGAAAGTTCAGGACCAGTTGAGATATTCGACCACACATATCTCATGAATGCTGTGGTCAGTAAATAAAACATACTTTTGAGTATAATATTCCCTGGATCCTCTAATTGAGAAGAAGAACCATTTAGTTGAACTAAATGTCAAGTCTTTCTTTCTTTTTTGTAAACCTATATTAAATTTCTTCTATTTAGATTCTTTTTTAGACTCTATTTTGCCAACGGGTTAAACATATAATAATATTAAACTTATAATAATATATGTACTCACTAAATTACAGTGAACATTATGAAATACACATTAAGGTATGACACTTGAGTACAGAAAGAATACTAAGGTCTTTTATATTGCTATATTTAAGTCTAGATTCTCAAATCAATTACTAGATTTAAGACCATATAAATATTCACAGTAATGAAGGAAACGTCTACTGGGAATATTATAATGGCCTGCTAACTTGGATAAACTCTTTTGAATAGTTTTAGATTCAAATTTGGTCATAATATTTGAAACTTTTTATTGCCATTTTTTGTCTAATTTTACTCAATATACTTTTTCCTTCTATTACTTTCTTATCTTCGTAAATTAATTTTCATCAATTCCTTAACAAAATAAATAAATAAATAAATAAATAAATAAAAATTAAAAGCCACAGCAGAATGGACAGCTCAATCACAAGTTATCTAGAGAAGTTTGGCGATTTTCTCCATCAAAATATCCTCCACCTGGCTGTTGTAGTTCCTGCAACCTATAGTAATGCATCAGACATTTCATTACAAAGATTTTTCAAATGTCTATGCTACCAGAAAAAGACATTAAATACCAATGGTTTGTGCCTAAATATTGCAAAAATAAAATGGCTTGCATTACTGATCATATTGGCTCTGCAGCAATTTACCTCAAATATCCAAATGAAATAAAGTTTTTGTTATAGTTTCTTTATAAAAGCTGTTTGTTTTTTCTTCCTGCATAGTCAAAGAAAAGTTAATTACCTTTTTCAAAAGTATTATTGAATATGTAAAATGTATACTGATTTGCAAGAAGTGTCTTTATCAATGAAACCTATTCAGACATATTGGACGGCAAAAGCAGTAACTCATATCTTTGGATCTGAAGAGCCATTTCTTGTTTGTGATCCTATAGGATAGGATTTCCTAGCTGTTAAGTGCTTTTTTACTTCTCTGAGATGATCTTGGAAATGGAGTGCTTTAGATTTTTAGTTTATCTTGATACAAGCCAACATATTCCTGCAGAACACTTTGGCTTTATATCTGAGAGCTAAATTGCTATATCCTACTAGATGTTGTGCTATCAAATTCTTAAAAATGATGACATTTATTAATGGGATTTTATATTATTATCTAATACATCTTATCTAATACATCCCATATAAAGTTTGGATTTGGATGAATGAAAAATTTCCTGATTGATATTATTAGGTATATGAACATTTTATTTTTGTTACCACTAAATATTGAGTAATTAATATGTTGATAGCATTGTGATAAGCATATATGGATACTGCTTCTTGTTACGTTTATGATTATAAATGTTATACCAAATATGAATAAGACAGTTTTTATTTCTAATTTTTAAAACATGCAGTGGTAATTAAGCAGAGATACATTTTGTTTTTATTTGCAGTAAAGAATTTCATTCTATAAATATAACTGATAGAAAGCAATTTATTGCATTTAAACACATGGATGAAAGTGCTGCCACATACGGTGACTGGGACTTATTCTGAAAATAAATTACTTTAATGATGGGGGAGACAACCCCAATGAGGAATTCATGAAGTGGAACCAGACAAAACTCTCCTAGACAACAATGAAAAACCTTTTAAGCATGAAGAAATTGTAATATAATGTGGCACTTGTAGGTACATTAAGATAAAACATCCAGGAGCCAATAAATTTTTTCATGCTGTCAGAGTATTCAACGATACATATGAGCTGTCGTACTTCAGCCATCAACAACCAAAAAGGCTTAGCATTTTAGAAAACAACTCTCCAATAGAAACAATTCAACTTCATACTAACAGGCATATGGATACTAACAGATTAAGTAAAATAGCAGTTGTCATTCTCTGAATCTTTCCCACCTTTTTGCCACCTCTTTTGACCAGATCTCCATACCCTATAGTCTCAACATTCTCTTTTTCTGTTTCATAAGACTGAGAGAGTGAAAGAAAGAGAAAGATGGAAGAGAGAGGGAAATGAAGAATGAATCAGAAAAGTCAACTACTAAAGGGCAATAAGAGTGTGTGCCCCTCAGAATTCTTAGTGATTCTTTCACATTCTGTTAGCATTGGGTTTTACTATTGGTCAATTGGAGAAAGAGAAAAGAAAAATACTGAGAAAGTGTGTGTGTGCATCATATTCCCCATGTTATGCTTTAATTTGCAGGAAATTCTAGAGTCAGTTTGCATATAAAGGATTAATGTGATGTCATCTTCTGTACATGAAGTCAAAAGAATCCAAGAATTTGTTAAATGAAAATAAGAAGGCCCTATTTGTTTGGGCCTTCTAATCTCCCTCATTCACTTCCCTTCCCAACACACAAACACACACGCACACACACATACACACTCTCTCTCTCTCTCTCTCTCTCTCTCTCTCTCTCTTTTTCTCTCTCTCTCTCTAATATATAAGGTTTAGGATTTGGGTTTCTCTAGTGTTTTGCATTAATTCTATTTTATGCTTCTAAGTTCAAAAATGTGAAAAAATATTAGATTGGTGAGCTGGATCAATTCTATTAATATAATTTCTTTTATATTTCATAGGAACTCATTCAACATTCTTAAAATATAATGATATATATCTAACAATTATCAATGCTTCCACATGTTGTCCATTATATCTTCCTTCTCTCTAAGAAAAGCCATTTCATACTTATTGCTTACTTTTCACTGTAATGTACTTTTACAATGCCAGTGTTTACAGATAAAGCATTCATGAGATGTGATTTCACCATGGGAATTTCAATACAGTTGGTATAAAGCTACAATTATATAAGTACAATTTTAAACATATACATACATAAATTTAACATGGTCAAAATGTATTATTTTATGTATAAAGATATTCTTCCTTTATAGTTCTCACTCTGAATGTGTAGAAAGTAAACAATGTATTTTCTCTGAGTACAAGGAGTGAATGGTTAAAACATTTATGTAATAAATGCTTCTTGGAAATATATTTACTAATTTGGCGTGTCAAGATGTAAGCAAGACACAGTTCTTGTCTTCAAGAAGCATATAGTTTACAAGGAAGAGAGATAAAATTTTTAATTCCTTGATATTCAAAATCAACATGCATTTTCACAATATCCCCAGGTGGTTTGTATATACATTAGAGTTAGAGAATCACCACTCTAATTTGAATCTGATTAGGGTTACTTCTATAATATCTAGGAGAAAGAAAGAGATGGAGAAGTTTAAAGAAGGAGGGGTGGCATTATGGGGAAGAAATACCCTGTTACCTGCACTTTTTCTTCATTGAGAGATACTACTAGTCAGGCACATTTTACTAGTGTAAAAATAAATGTTTTCAAAGAAATATTTGTATTTTGATGTTTTGGTTTACATATCATTGAGGAAAACAGTCATATGACTGTTATTAATATGTCACTTAGACAGAAATATGGTTATATAGATCCAGATCAAAAAGAAATTTTACCTTTTATTTTATCCATTGTAAGGTTTGTAGAGGAAGGAGTTGGCCAAGGTGGCTTCTAAGAATAGCTTTGCCAGTTAATGCAATTCCTCAGTTATAAGTGTGGTGACAATATAGGTAACCTTTCTACTTCAAAATCTCTTGCCAGATCACATCTAAGTAGAACCAGTTCCTATAAAAGTTATCATTTGGAAATTAAGGCATTTCAAATTATTTTCATGTGTTTGCAAAGCTTCAAATAGATATGGGAATCAAGAATGTTACAGCAAGCTGGGTGCAGTTGCTCATGCCTGTAATCCCAGCACTTTGGGAGGCTGAGGTGGGAGGACTGCTTGAACCCAGGAGTTCGAGATCAGCCTACCTATTATAGCAAGACCCCATCTCTACAAAAAAAAAAAAAAAAAAAGCAGGGGAGGGTGGTGTGCATCTATAGTCCTGGCTATTCAGGGGGCTGAGGTGGGGGGTTCTCTTAAAAAAAGAAAAAAGAAAAAAAAAGTCACAGTACTCTATTTTGGTTCAGGTCTGTTTGTGCACATAAACACCTTGGCGACTATCCCTCTGCTTCCTTCCATTGTTTTCACCATCCTGGGTGCTGATTGTAACCAGAAGGGAGTCATCCTTGGAATTGGGCATATTCTCAATTTGCTTTGGCTTTGCATATTAAATTGATGTATTTGAACTTTATCTTTTCCACTTGAAATACCAGGAAAGGGATTCCTTCTGAAATGTTTTTCTGAATGTGAATGTATGAACATATAAGTGCCATGCAAGAATCATATAAAAGGGGTGACAAAAATGTGTGTTAATCTATGATTCCATAGGTAAAATATAGACACAAAAGTAAAAACAAAGCCTTTACTTCACAGAGAACATTGGATATTAAATTATTTTGAAATAATTCTTGCTAACTCTTAGGAGTACTAAATTTACTTGTGATATACTCTAAAAAGGTGGTGATCTTTTGTGATATAATAATATTTATTATTTGGAGCCAAATTAGGAAAACAAATAGTTACAAAAGAAAAACCTGTATTGTTGAAATTGGATCCAGTTATTTTATCAATAATGATTTGATATAATTAGGCATGTGCATTTTTAGCTTTTGTATGTCTTTTTATTCTATATATGTTTTCAGATCCAATTATAACTGGGTTAGAATTCATTGCCACTAGTTATGTTTTACATCAGTTAAATTGAGATTTTCTTCTTGGGATGAAAAATATTCAGAGAGAATTGCTTGAACACAAAAACTGACTCTTTAAATTCGAAAAGGTTACTATATTTTTACGTAACATATAAGAATACCTTACAAATACTGCAATTTATTTTCTAACAAATTTTAAATGTCTCAATAATTAATATATGATATTTCTAAATATCAAGTCCAATTAATCTTCTTCTAAATTACAATCCCATTATTTGATACTTTTGTAGGATTATTCTAAGCAGTGACTTTTATTATAGATATATGATTAGCATTCATTCATATGATACAATAGGCTTTATAAATTTATCCTCAAGTGCCAGTCATAAATTTATTAAAGTTAAAATCTCTCTATTTATATTTAGCTAAGAACTGATGCTTGTTCAACTGGACTCTATCCAGTGAAACATAATCCACTTCAAGAGTTTTCTGAAAAGGGAATTTAATGCAAGGAATTAATCGCAAAGGTAATGGAATATTTGAGAACAGTAACTGGTAACAATAGTGTGACCTACCGATTAACAATATCCTTAGACAAAGGGTTACCTTTGATGATACAACCATACCGGGCATATACTGTGGAGGCTGGGATCACAGAAGAGACAAACTGCTTATGGAGGGTTATTCTAATCACTTCCCTCCTCCCGCCCTCCATTTTCCACCTTTCATTTCCCATTGACTGACCCAAGCCAGAAGTCACCTGGCTTAGGAGCCCAAGGAAACTAGCCTTCAGGGATCAAAAGGTTGAGGTATGGATCTGCTGGCAAATAGGCTTAAAATCTGAAAAATAATTTCCAGGTTTTTATAAACACATGTAAAAACTCAAGCTTTAAAAGCAATTTATGGCATTAGGAATGCACACTTTGCCCTCAAATCTAGCCCTGCTAAGAAATCTAGCACCTGCATTTTTCATTCATCAAAGACGGCAGTGACTAGTACAAGAAATCACAGCAGAAAGAGAATTATATTAATCAAAGCCATTTCTGGTGAAAAGAGGCATGGAAATCTCTAAGCAAGTTATAGAAAGAAAGCTATACTTTTCGAACCTCTGAATTGAAAACAAAGCTTCAGATGATAACTATATGATTTGACAAAGATACCTCAAATTGCCCAGGAAAATATCTCTCTTTAGAGTAATGTTTCAGGCTATTTAAAACAGAATCTCAGTCGAAGAACTAAACAAAGATGCTAGGATTGGACATAGAAGACAGATGAATTTGGCTGTTATCCACGTAAGAATAGAAGCCAAAATTATGCTGACTAAAAATGGAGCCAAGCGATGTCATATAGATTTGAAAACCGTGTTGTGCCAAGGAAGATGTTAATGTTTTTCAATTTTCAGGTTTAGTAAGGATCATAAATTGTTTGATTTCTTAATCTAGTTTATGTATCCTAAATATCTCCACAACTTTGCAAGGCCTTAATTTATTTCCTTTTTAATTTTAATTATAGATATGACAGTTTGGTCTACATTTCAAGTCTGGTTAGATCGGAGGTATGCCCTGGTATATTGGTTAATTTAGGTATATCTTACTGATTTACACTGCATGATTTGTCAGATGCTAATGACTCATTTGAGTAAATATATTTTAAAATTGTGTATACCTTTTGCTTAGACTAGTAACTGGGTCAGTCATGCTCTTGAAGGAGTCATACTGGGAGCCATACTTTACCAGGGTCAGAGGGTTCAAGGGATGTTTTCTCTTCTTTGTGCTCTGTAATTGAGATAAAGAACAGAGGTAATCTTTGCTTAGTGTGATAATGGAGAATGGCTAGACCAACAAAAGATATGTCAGAATCATTTGCAAGCATAAAACTTATGACAGTATTTGTGAACCTTCTTGAAAGCTCCAGTGCACATGCATCTGTATACAATTTGGGGCCTATTAACATTTCCAAATATTTTAAGCCTCTGAAATAATTATTATAACATTTGGTATCCTTGGGTAAAAAATGATGTTTATCTATAAAAATAATATTTCATCGATTGTTTAAAAGTTGCCATTATTTTCTTTATAAGTCTATGGAGGATAACAAAAATAATTTAAAATTTCCAGAAAAACTTCATAATTATTAATAATTGTTATATATATGCGAGTACTAAAGGTATATAAAATGGAACAAGGTAGCAGAATTTTAAAAGTAGCACGACAAAATAAAGTAAATGGGATTAGAAAAATATGTGTGTGTGTACTATAGTTTGTTTTTATTGTTAGCAACTGTGAAACAACCCAGAAAGTACCATTAAATGCTCAAGTTATATAATGCAGCGGTAATAATAATAACATATGCCAATGTATTTTGTAATTATTATAGAATAATACACATGCAAGTTATTATAGTTATCTCTGTTGAGCCTAAACACGCCCAAGAGAAAGAATAACATTCAATTCTGTCATTCATGTTCAATTGTTCTACAATCAGAAAATCTAGCTAAGATTTGGAAACCCACCTAACTGTCCATCAACAGGTGAATGGATAAAGAAAATATGGTACACATTCACAATGGAGCACTATTCAACCATAAAAAAGAATGAGTCTAGTCAATTGAACAACTTGGATGGAACTGAAGATCATTATGTTAAGTGAAATAAGGCAAGAACAGAAAGACAAACATCGTATTTTCTCATTTATGATACCTAAAAATCAAAACAATTGAACTCATGGTCATGGAGAGTTGAAGGATATCTTAAACAATGGTATATCCTTCAACTTTAAGGCCTTCTCTTCCACTTCCCCAACACCCTGATGTTAATGAGGCTTTATTACTATATTTCACATTAGTAGAATTCAAACCACTTCTCAGGGATTGGTTTCCCCAATTTAAGAATCTGAAATCTACCTCAAAGTCTTAAGATACCATCTGAACCATATCTGCTATTATCTACTTATCTTAGTCTATTCAGGCTAGCATAACAAAGCATCATAGAATGGGTGGTATGTAAACAGCAATTATTTCTCAGTTCTGGAGGCTAGGAAGTCCAAGATTAAGGTGCCAATAGATTCGGTCCTGGTGAAGCCCTGCTTCCCAATTTATAGACAGCTGTCTTCTCAATGTAACCAGACAAGGCCAAAGGCCAAGAGCACTCTCTCAGGCCTCTTTTATAAGAGTGCTAATCCCATTTATGACAGCTCCACTCTCATGACCTAATAATTACCTCTCAACAGCCCTACCTCCTAGCAACATCACCTCGGAGGCTAAGATTTCAACATGTGAATTTTGGGGAACACAGATATTCTGTCCATAGTGCTGCTCCTTATCAACTCCTAGTTAATAAGGACGAAGTGTATCAACGTTTCCAGACCACATCTCTGAATTATTCACACAGCGTGCTATTCCTGTTTGTACTTTCAGACCTGAGAATATTTCTGGTAATGTCTGTGGTCCTAGCATCTTGTCTTGCCCATCTTCTCTCTCATCCTGTCTTATCATTTACAGGTTAATTCTCCCACTCTCACTTGTTGCAGCTCCCATTCTTGCTGACTTCTGCTTTGGGTCAATTGTGTGAGCATACCAGCAGCAAGCTTCTCAGTGTTTACTCACCCTCTGCTGCCTCATCTGACTGAGGTTTCCCAATTGTACAGCAAAGGTACAGGCTTGGAAGGCATGAAAATGTTGGCATATAGAGAAGTGTCAAATACCTAGAGGTGACAAGAATGCTGTGTTTATAACACAAGTGATGGGAGATAACATTGGTCCCAGAGGTTGGGGCTTATTACAGAATTGAGGGTCATTTGAATCTAAAACTTGTGTTTTTGATTGTTCACCATTATTTCCCCCAGCTGGCCTGTTAAATGTCATCTATAAAAAAATCTATAATCTAGTTTAGAAACTAGCTTACTCAAAGTAACAGAAGTCTGCTTTACCAAAGGTTACAAGGCAAGCAATACAAACTTATCTACAAAGACTAGATGATAACATAAAACTGTAACTCTATTATACTCAGTGATACAGTAGCTCCATGATAAATATGGAGCTCCAAAATCTGGAGAATGGACATACCATCTTAACACGGCTGCAGATTGTTGTCACCAGAAATGCCAACCAACACTGCCTGATATTCTCCTTTAGCTCCTGGAGGAAATCCTGGAGGTCCAGATGTTAGTTACAAACAAACGTTTAAAACTGGGTCAACACATTGAGAAACAAATAAATGTCTGTGCTCCATAATTGACTCTCCAAGAGGCAGTTTACAGTCTCTGTTAGAATCTGACTTACAGCATTTCTTTTTCTGAGACTAGATGAAGAGCTTAGTCCACAACTGAAATACACTTAAAAACAGCAGCAAAAGCAATAATGCTGCTTAAAATCCTTCAATGGCTTTGAATTCTGATTGATGTGAAATTCAGCAATCTTCATAGCCCAAGTCTTCACATGATCTGGCAGCTTCCCAGTTCCTCAGCTTCTGAGCAAGCTGCTGTCCTCTTTGCTTGCTACATACAGTCCACCTATTAACAATCTTCTAGCTTTCCAGAAATGTTAAGCTCCTCCCTCTCAGGTAGTTTCACATTATTGCCTCTGCTTAGAATGCCTATCCTCTTCTTTTCAGCTGTTGAATTCTTTTTTCTAGTTTTAAATTTCTTATCAGTGCACAATATTTGTACGTATTGAAGAGGCACATATGATATTTTGCTACATGCATAGAATGTGTAATGATCAAGTCAAAGTATTTAAGATAGGCATCATATAAAGCATTTATCATTTCTATGTGTTCCAAACATTTCAAATCCTCTCTGCTTGGATTTTGAAATATAAAATACATTGTTGCTAATTATAGTCACCCTATTATACTATAAAACATTATAACATATACCTTCTAACTGCTTAGTATTCATTAATCTCTCTTTATTCCTCCCTCATCCCCCAACACCCTTCTCAGCCTTTAGTAACTATCATTCTGCTCCCTACCTCCATGAGATCAACTATTTTTGCTCCCCCATGTGAGTGAGAAGATGAAAGATTTGTCTTTCTGTGCCTGGCTTACTTCGCTTAACATGATGACCTCCAGTTCCATCTATATTACTGCAAACGACATGATTTCATTTTGTTATTGCTGAATAGTATTTCATCATAAATGTAATATATGTACATATGCACACTCATACATGTTCTATAGCTGTACTCACTGTTCCATGAGGACAAGGTCTGTCTTCACGGAGCGGTCTGCCTTACACACAGTTTGTACTCCTGATTACTTAAATAACTAGATGAGGAATTTATCTGTTTCTAAATTCTGTATTGCGTTTAGCATTTATTGGGAGATTTAAACAAGTTGCTACATGTAACATGTTTAGCTCAGTGCTAGGAATGTAGTAGTGGCTCAACTAAGTGTTAGAAATTCTTAGATGTGTGTTTTGACTTCCCTGGTTAGAAACAGAAAAGAAAAACAATGACACAAATGCAACTTATGTTTTATAATGCAATCTCCATGATCTCTTAGAGTGGATTTGCCAAAAAGCAGACCCTGAGGCGGGATGTAAGTGCAAGGTGATAAGCCCAGGAAGCAAAGTCATGGATAGGAAGGTGAGCCCGGAAAAGGAGGCAAGCCAGCAAAGGGTATATAGATTACCACCAGGCTCAATCCTGCTTGGGACTCTCTGAGAGACTGTGTTGAACCTAATCTCAGGGTTGTCTCATGAAGGAGCAAGAAAGCTGGCTTATTTACATACCACCTTCTGTCCTTCACTGCCTGGGAGTTGCACTTTGGAGTCATCCCTGCCACTAAGGGATGTCAGAAGAAAATCTTTAGGCCTTTTTTAACTGCTTGATTTAGCTTTTTTCCCATGATCTTTGAAGTTATTTCTAAGACTAACATGTGCTTTCTTTGTAATAAATGTTTATTTTTGCTAGCTTATCTTAAACTTGTACAGTATTTTTGAAGGAAATTTGGTAATGTGTAGCAAATAAACAAATGCACTTTGATCCACAGAAGTCTACCTCAAGATGAGTTTCCTAAAGCAATAATTGTGAATATGTGCTAATATTTTTGTCTTATTTTACAAATAAAATAATTCTTGTAGACATTTAGAAAACACTGAAAATACGTACAAATAAAAGTTATCAGCACTGCCACAACACAAAAAAACTATATTAGAAATAGTTTTTTAAATTGAAATTACACTATATATGCTAGGATTTTCTACATTTTTAAATGAACATTTTCTCATGGTTTTAAATATTTTTCATAAAGTTCATTTGTAATAATGTATTGTCCTAAAGGATCATGAAACATATTTACACAGAACATATCGAATTTTCAACACATACGTAACAGTCAGTTCCATAACATTCTGTCTAGAGCTGAGTACCCAGCGGATGGGGGTGGGGAAGGGTAACTAAAGAAGAAGGGAGTGAGCGTCAAACCAAATACTTACTTCTTCAGTAAATAGTTCAGGTTGGCTCAGATGTTTGTTGTGATTGGGGGTCTCGGGTAGTCTTGATTAACCAGCCTCCCCTGGGGCAACTTCTCTTCTTTGGTCTGATTCATGGCAAAGATGAGTCTTTTTTTTTTTTTTTTTTTTGTGCTTTAGGTTCTGGGGTACATGTGCAGATCATGCAGAATTGTTGCATAGGTACATACATGGCAAGATGGTTTGCTGCCTCCATCCCCCCATCACCTATATCTGGTATTTCTCCCCATGTTATCCCTCCCCACCCCCTACTGTCCCTCCCCTAGCCCCCCCAATTGACCACAGTATGCGATGCTCCCCTCCCTGTGTCCATGTGTTCTAGTTATTCAACACTCGCCTATGAGTGATAACATATGGTGATCATTCTCAGCAAACTGACACAAGAAAAGAGTCTTAGACAACATCTCCCTCTCCAGTGGTTTATTCTGGCAGTGCTTTCACAAGACATGCGCAGGCTGGTGGCATGGGTTAGCTAGCTATAATCACATGGTCAGATGACCAACTGACCAGGAGGGTCTCCATTTGGAGATAATTTCAGAATTTAGGGGATTCTTTTCCTTTTGTTATACCTGTATGCAATCTGAGTCAGTTACCAGGTGTTTCTTTCATAAAGGGAATTTAAGCCTATTCTTGTTAAGGTGAGCTTTGTTTTAAGGTTTATAAAAGTTGCAGCTATGCTGAGATGGACTAGTCTTCTGGAAATCCCCTGCTGAGTTTCATCATACTGCTAAGTGACATGTAATGTCATCCCTGCAAGACACTTGAGTGGGGCTTAAGGCTATCATTAATCTTACAGCCAAGGAAGTCTCTTGTAGAGTACTATAATATTTGTGTTATAATGTTGTTGATGCCAAGGCTGCATGCCCTATAGTACTTCCGTGGTTTTATCACGATGTATTTCCATGACTTCCTCCCCTTCCCACTTCAAATTCATTTTTTTTGGTGTCATTTCCCGTACCAATGGCAACTCAGCATATGATCAAGAGACATCCATACTCATCTTGTCTTATTTTGTACCTTCTACATTTTATGCACATTTTTGACTCCCACATTTCCTCTCTCTCTTTCTTATAGGGCTAGTTCCTCTATCTTTGCTCTGGTTCCCTTTTTATGTACATGGGAACATTGATGCTGTCTAATCAGCATTTAAACTTGTGAAGTATCTTCTGTCTTAAAGCAAAACAAACTAAAATTCTCTCCTCATATTCAAGTTCTCTAGTCACTAATTCATCGTGTTTCTGTTCACAACAGAAAAATATTTTTTGTTTATTTATTTATTATTATTTTTTTTTTCTGAGACTAAGTCTTGCTCTGTCACCCAGGCTGGAGTACAGTAGCTGCACGATCTATGCTCACTGCAACCTCCGCCTCCTGGGTTCAAGCAATTATCCTGCCTCAGCCTCCCGAGTAGCTGGGATTACAGGCGCATGTCACCATACCCAGCTAGTTTTTGTATTTTTAGTAGAGACAGGGTTTCACCATGTTGGCCAGGCTGTTCTCGAATCCCTGGGCTCAAGTGATCCACCTGCCTCGGCCTTCCAAAGTGCTGGGGTCACAGGTGTGAGCTACCACACCTGCCGGTTTCCTCAATTTTAATTTTTTAATTTTTATGGGTACATAGAAGGTGTATTTATTCATGAGTATACGAGATATTTTGATACAGGAATACAATGTGTAATAATCACAAGGTAAATGGAGCATTTTCCATTTCTTTATGTTACAAACATTTCAATTATACTTATTTTAAAATATACAATAAATTATTGTTGCTCATCCTGCGGTGTTATCAAATACTAGCTAACTATATTTTTGTACCCATTACCCATCCCCATTTTCCCTCCAAACCCACCACCCTACCCAACCTCTGGTAATGATCATTCTACATTTTCTCTCCATGAGTTTAATTGTTTTAAATCTTAGTTCCCACAAATGAATGAGAACATACGAAGTTTGTCTTTCTGCAGTTTTGAAAAGAGAGTACTCCATTTACTGTCCTTTATTCTTCAACCTTTTTTATTTATTTATTCTTATTTATTCCTCAACCTTTCATGACATGTCTGCTCCTGTCTAAGCGACCTGCTTCCAGCAAGTCCACTAACCACACCCTTATATTGAAATTCAGTTGCACCGGAACCTGAGCTTGAACCTGACAGTGTTTATCTTTTCTTTTCTTTCTTTTTTTTTTTTTTTTTTTTTGATGGAGTTATGCTTTGTTGCCCAGATTGGAGTGCAGTATCCCAATCTCAGCTCAGTGCAATCTCTGCCTCCCAAGTTCAATTGATTCTCCTGCCTTAGCCTCCCGAGTAGCTGGAACTACATGCACCTGCCACTATGCCTGGCTAATTTTGGTGTTTTTAGTAGAGACAGGGTTTCATCATGTTGGTCAGGCTGGTCTCAGACTCCTGACCTCAGGTGATCCATCTGCCTTGGCCTCCCAAAGTGCTGGCATTACAGGCATGAGCCACTCACCCAGCCAACAGTGCTTTTCATTCCACTTGGCTACCATAATACTACACTTCTTATTTTGGTTTGTCTTATTTTGTTTTTTTGTTTTGTTTTGGTCAGACTTTAGCTTCTGAGTTCCCTTTGTATCCTCTCGATCTCCATATTTTTATGATTTCTTCCTCTGCCTGCCCCTTAAATCTTTCTGTACTCAGGGATCAGTGCAAGGCCCTTTTAAGTCTCATTTTACACATTACTATACTTTCAAAACCTTAGATTTTAGTTATTTGTTAATGACTCCAAATCTGTAATCCCATTCCACTTGGCTTTTCTGAGCTCCATGCACATCTACTCATTCATTCATTCAAAAATAAATCTCCAGTGAGAGCCTGCCTATTCTGTGCGAGCAAATTGCTACATGCAGAGAACACTATGATGAGCAAGGGACAAAAGCTTCCATTTTGGTGGTGAATACGGCCAACAAATAAGTAGGCAAATAAACAAACAAAGGCATTAAGAAATTGTTGTGGTCAAATACTCAGGGAGATAGTTTGGATAGAGTGGACTTGAAGCTGAGAAAAATTAAAACCAGGCAAAAATGCCTGTTCAAGAAGATCCTATGATGAAACAGCAAGCACAAATGCTTTGAGGAGAGAAAGAAGTGATGAGTTTGAGGAAGTAAACAGTGATCTGAGTCTGGATATGGTCATTAGAGTAAAAGCTGTAGGATATGAGGTTGAAGAAGTAGGTAGGAATCACACAGTTGTTTGTGGGCCATAATCTGCAATTTAGATTTTACTTCAAAGACCATGCAAAGCCACTGAATCATTTTTGGCAAGAAAATAATTCTTTATCATTGTTGTTGTTGTTAAGTATTTTATTCTTTTTAAGAACAGTTTTATAGTCATAGCAAAATTGAAAGAAAGGTACAGAGATATTCCCATATAACTTCTGCTCCCTAAAATGCATAGGTACATTAAAATAAAAACTTTTTAGTTAAGTAAAATTCAGCTAGAGAAAACTATAGATACCACTGAGTTTTTGTAAATTAAAGACATCCATGTAACTAGTATCTGGGCCTAATAATGAAACATTACTTCTATCCCAGATGTCCTCTCAGCTTGTCCTCTAGTCACTACCTGTCCTCTGCTCAGAGTAAGCACAATTCTGACTTCTAACATGGATTAATTTAATCTGTTTTGTACTTTATATGAATGAAATTATACAGTATGTGCTATTTTATGTCTGGCTTCTTTCTATATTCTGTCCCTGAAATTATCCTATGTCACTATGTCTGGTGATATTTTCTCCATTCCCATGCTGCAAAGTATTTCTTTGTGTGAGTATTCTGCAATTTATTTATCCATTCAAATGAAAGTGGGCCCTTGAGTAGTTCCCAGTTTGGGAAAATTACAAACACTGCTGTTAGAAGCAATCTAGTACATGTCTTTTGTGGAACATATGTGTTCATTTGTTGGGAATATGTCTAATAGTGGATTTGGGGGTAAAATTTTTATGCATATGTTCATTTTTATTAAAGTATATCCATTTTATGGAGTGATTATAATATATATGTGTATATATACAGGTATATTTAAATGTACATAGATATATGTGTATATATTTAAGTATTTATTTGGAAAATATTTCAGATGTACAGAAGAGCTGCAATAATGTTTGAGAGAACATCCATACTCCTTACTCATAATCAAATATTGCTAATATTTTGCCCTATCTTCTTTGTCATTTACTGTCTTTATTTAAATTTTACTTTTTCTTTACTATTTGAGGGTAACTTACATACATGATTGTATTAGTCCATTCTCACGCTACTATAAAGAACTGCCTGAGACTGGGTAACTCATAAAAAACAGAGGTCTGATTAACTCGCAGTTCTGCATGGCTGGGTAGGCCTTGGGAAACTTACAATCATGGCAGAAGGGGAAGCAAACTCATCCTTCTTCACAGGATGGCAGGAAGGAGAAGGGTTGGGCAAAGAGGGAAAAGCCCTTCATAAAACCATGAGATCTCATGAGAATTCACTCACTACCATAAGAACAGCAGCATGGATGCAACCACCCCCATGACTCAATTACCTCCCACTGGGTTCCTCCCACGACATGTGGGGATTATAGTAACTACAATTCAAGATGAGATTTGGCTGGGGACACAGCCGAACCATATCAATAATGCTCTTTTACTTCTACATACTATACTATGTGTTACCTAAAATTAAGACTTTTAGTATACAAAACCATAGGAGAGTTATCCATTTAAGCAAATTTAACATTGATATATAATATTTTTCCTAATCTTTTGCTGGTATTCCAGTTTTATTAATTTACCTAATAATGTCTTTTATAGCATTTTAAAATTCCAACATATGCTGAAATATTGAATTAAGTTTTTATCTTTTATACTCCTTTATTCTAAGACAGTTACTCTGCTTCTTTTGTCCTTTATGACATTGAAAATTTTAAAGTGCACAATCTCACTTTTTAGTAGAATAAGTATCACTTTTAAGTTGTTTGATAATTCTCTGTGGTTAATTTCAGTTTATGCAGTCATAACATGCATAATTGAGGTATCCTTTTCAGGTTTACTCACAGAGAGATATACAATATATTTTCGCTACACTCAAGGTTGTCTGATTTCTCCAACGTTATAGTAATTAGTTTTTTCCTTGCTACTAAACAATGTGAGCACACATTTTAATATAATGCAAGTATCTGTCTCCTCATTGAAATTCAGGAAAAAATAAAATGGCCTCGTGCAGTGGCTCACACTTGTCATCCCAGCTTTTTGGGAGGCTGAGGTGAGTGGATCACTTCAGGCAAGGAGTTTGAGACCAGCCTGGCCAACATTGTGAAACCCCATATCCACTAAAAATACAAAATTTAGCCAGGCATGGTGGTGCACGCCTGTAGTCCCAACTAGTTGAGAAGCTGAGACACCAGGAGGCACAGGTTGCAGTGAGCTGAGAGTGGTACACTGCACTCCAGCCTGGGCAAGAGAGCAAGACTCTGTCTCAGAAAAAAAAAAAATCCACCCCCTCTAAATTTAGCATCAGTTGATGATTCCTGCCTGAAATAATCTTTAGAGTGATATTTGCAAGGTGATAATTTTACAGCCCTAGCACTCTCTTTCTATTTGTGAGTCAGCACTCAACATTCTACTATAAACGAGAGTCCTTCTTTTGCCTTGTATATTTATTTATAATTACATGATATCTTTTTAAATGACAATTTTGATTGCTGATTAGAGTATGGTTTAAGTATGGCAAGAGTAGAAGGAAGAGAGTTCAATTATCTGACTATGATAAAAAGTTCAAAAAAGAGATAATAAGATCTCCAATAAGAATCAGATGGGAATAAATGGGTAAATTTGAGATGTCTTTGGACTACAAATAAACAAGATTTGTTTAGAAATGTAGGATTAGTGTTCGCTTTGGCAGTACATATGCTAAAATTGGAACCATACAGAGAAGATTAGCATGGCCCTTGCGCAAGGATGACATGCAAATTCATGAAGCGTTCCATATTTTTAAGAAGAAACCGGCAGCAACCCTTACTGTTCTGCAGCCCCTGCAGGTGATCCGCAGGCAAGCAGGGTCTGGAGTGGACCTCCAGCAGTCCTGCAGCAGAGGGGCCTGACTGTTAGAAGGAAAACTAAGAAATAGAAAGAAATAACTTCATCATCAACAAAAAGAACGTCCACTCAGAGACCCCATCCAAATGTCACCAACTGCAAAGACCACAGGTAGATAAATCCACTAAGATGGGAATAAACCACTGCAAAAAGGATGAAAATGCCAAAAACCAGAATGTCTCTCCTCCTCCAAAGGATCACAACTCCTCACCAGCTAGGGATCAAAGATGGATGGAGAATGAATCTGATGAATTGACAGAAACAGGCTTCAGAAGGTGGGTAATAACAAACTCCTCAGAGCTAAAAGAACATATGCTAACCCAATGCAAAGAAACTAAGAACCTAGAAAAAAGGTTAGATGAGATGCTAACTAGAATCAATAGCTTAGAGAAGAATATAAACGGCCTGATGGAGCTGAAAAACACAGCATGAGAACTTCATGAAGCATACACAAGTTTCAATAATTAAATTGACCAAGCAGAAGAAAGGATATCAGAGATTGAAAATCAACTCAATGAAATAAAATGAGAAGGCAAGAATAGAGAAAAAAGAGTGAAAAGAAATGAACAAAGCCTCCAAGAAATATGGGATTATGTGAAAAGACCTAATCTATGTTTGATAGGTGTACCTGAATGTGATGGAGAGAATGAATCCAAGCTGGAAAACACTCTTCGGGATATTATCCAGGAGAACTTCCCCAACTTAGCAAGCCAGGCCACCATTCAAGTCCAGGAAGTACAAAGGACACCACAAAGATATTCCTCAAGAAGAGCAACCCCAAGGCACATAATCGTCAGATTCACCATGGTTGAAATGAAGGAAATATGTGAAGGGCAGCCAGAGAGAAACGTAGGGTTACCCTCAATGGGAAGTCCATCACACTCACAGTGGATCTCTCCACAGAAACCCTACAAGCCAGAAGAGAGTGGGGGCCAATATTAAACATCCTTAAAGAAAAGAACTTTCAACCTAGAATTTCATATCCAGCCAAACTAAACTTCACAAGCGAAGAAGAAAGAAAATCCTTTATAAACAAGCAATGGCTGAGAGGTTTCATCACCACCAGGCCTGCCTTATAACAGCTCCTGAAAGAAGCACTAAACAAGGGAAGGAACAACCAGTACCAGCCGCTCCAAAAATGTACCAAATGGTAAAGATCATTGACACAATGAAAAGAATGTGTCAACTAACAGGCAAAACATCCAGCTAGCATCAAAATGGCAGGATCAAATTCACACATAACAATATTAACCTTAAATGTAAATGGACTAAATGCCCCAATCAAAAGATACGGACTGGCAAATTGGATAAAAAGTCAAGACCCATCGGTGTGCTGTATTCAGGAAACTCATCTCACATGCAAGGACACAAATAGGCTCAACATAAAGGGATGGAGGAAGATTTATAAAGCAAATGGAGAGGGAAAAAAAGCAGGAGTTGCAATCCTAGTCTCTGATAAAATGGACTTTAAACCAATGAAGTTCAAAAGAGACAAAGAAGGCCATTACATAATGGTAAAGGGATCAATGCATCAATATATATGCACCCAATATGGGAGCACCCAGGTACATAAAGCAAGTTCTTAATCACCTACAAAGAGACTTTCACTCCCACTCAATAATAGTGGGAGACCTTAACACTCCACTATCAATATTAGACAGATCAACAAGACAGAAAATTAACAAGGACATTCAGGACTTGAACTCAGATCTGAATCAAGTAGACCTAATAGACATCTACAGAAATCTTTGCACCAAATCCACAGAATATACATTCTTCTCAGCACTGCATTGCACCTACTCTAAAATTGACCATATAATTGGAAGTAAATCACTCCTCAGAAAAAGCAAAAGAACAGAAATCATGACAAACAATCTCTCAGACCACAGGGCAATCAAATTAGAACTCAAAATTAAGAAACTAACTCAGAAGCCCACAGCTTCATGGAAACTGAACAACTGGCTCCTCAATGTCAACTGGATAAACAATGAAATGAAGGCAGAAGTAAAGATGTTCTTTGAAACCAATGAGAATGAAGACACAACATACCAGAATCTCTAGGCACATTTAAAGCAGCGTTTAGAGGGAAATTTGTAGCAATAAATGATGCCCACATGAGAAGTGAGGAAAGATCTAAAACTGACACCCAATTGTCAAAATTGAAAGAGCTAGAGAAGCAAGATCAAAAAAACTCAAAAACTAGCAGAAGACAAGAAATAACTAAGATCAGAGCAGAACTGAAGGAGATAGAGACACACACAAAAAAGACCCTTCAAAAAATCAATAAATCCAGGCTGGTTTTTTGAAAAGGTCAACAAAATAGACAGACTGCTAGCCAGATTAATAAAAAAGAAAAGGGACAGGAATCAAATAGATGCAATAAAAAAGATAAAGAGGATATCACCACTGACTCCACAGAAATACAAACTACAATCAGAGATTACTGCAAACAACCCTATGCACATAAACCAGTAAACCTGGAAGAAATGGATGAATTCCTGGACACTTGCACCCTCCCAAGCCTAACCCAGGAAGAATTTGAAACCTTGAATAGACCAATAACAAGGGCTGAAGTTGAGGCAGCAATTAATAGCCTCCCAATCAAAAAAAAGTTGGTCTAGATGGCTTCACAGCTGAATTCTACCAGATGTACAAAGAGGAGCTGGTTCCATTCCTTCTGAAACGATTCCAGACAATCCAAAAAGAGGGAATCCTTCCCAAATCATTTTATGAGACCAACATCATCCTGATACCAAAACCCAGCAGAGACTCAAGAAAAAAAGAAAACTTCAGGCCAATATCCATGCTGAACATAGATGCAAAAATCTTCAATAAAATACTGGCAAACTGATTACAACAGCATATCAAGAAGCTTATCCATCACAATCAAATAGGCTTCATCCCAGGGATGCAAGGCTGGTTCAACATATGGAAGTCTATAAACATAATCCACCACATAAACAGAACCAAAGAGAAAAACCACATGATTATCTCAATAGATGCAGAGAAGGCCTTTGACAAAATTCAACAGCACTTTATGCTAAAAACTCTCAATAAACTAGGTATCAGTGGAACATATCTCAAAATAATAAAAGCTATTTACAACAAACTTGCAGCCAATATCATACTGAATGGGCAAAAACTGGAAGCATTCCCTTTGAAATCCAGCACTAGACAAGAATGCCCTCTCTCACCATTCCTATTCAATATAGTATTGGAAGTTCCAGCCAGAGCAATTAGGCAAGAAAAAAAAAAGTGTATTCAATCAGGGAAAGAGGAAGTCAAATTGTCTCTATTTGCAGATGACATGATTATATATCTAGAAGACCCTATCATCTCAGGCCAAAATCTCCTTAAACTGATAAGCAACTTCAGCAAAGTCTTAGGATACAAAATCAATGTGCAAAAATCACAAGCATTTCCATATACCAATAACAGATTAACATAGAGCCAAATCATGAGCAAACTCTCATTCACAATTGCTACAAAGAGAATAAAATACCTAGGAATACAACTAAAAAAGGGATGTAAAGGACCTCTTTAAGGAGAACTACAAACCACTTCTCAAGGAAGTAAAAGAGGACACAAACAGATGGAGAAACATTCCATGCTCATGGTTAGGAAAAATCAATATCATGAAAATGACCATACTGCCCAAAGTAATTTATAGATTCAATGCTATCCCCATCAAGCTACAAATGACCTTCTTCACAGAACTGGAATAAACCACCTTAAACATCATATGGAACCAAAAGAGTGCCCCTATAGACAAGACAATCCTAAGCAAAAAGAACAAAGCCAGAGGCATCATGCTACCTGATTTCAAACTATACTACAAGGCTACAGTAATCAAAACAGCATGGCACTGGTACCAAAACAGAGATATAGACCAATGGAACAGAACAGAGGTCCTGGAGGCAATGTCACACATCTACAACCATCTGATCTTTGACAAACCTGACAAAAACAAGCAATAGGGAAAGGATTCCCTGTTTAATAAATGGTGTTGGGAAAACTGGCTAGCCATGTGCAGAAAGCTGAAACTGGACCCCTTCCTGACACCTTACACTATAATTAACTCCAGATGGATTAAAGGCTTAAACATAAGACCAAACACCATGAAAACCCTAGAAGAAAACCTAGACAAAACCATTCAGGACATAGGCATAGGCAAGGACTTCATGACTAAAACACCAAAAGCATTGGCAACAAAAGCCAAAATAGACAAATGGGACTTAATTAAACTCCAGAGCTTCTGTACAGCAAAAGAAACAATCATTAGAGTGAACTGGAAACCAACTGAATGGGAAAAGGTTTTTGCAATCTACCCCTCTGACAAAAGGCGAATATCCAGAATCTACAAAGAACTAAAACAGATTTACAAGAACAAAATGAACAAACCCATCCAAAAGTTGATGAACGATATGAACAGACACTTTTCAAAAGAAGATATATATGAGGCCAACAAACATATGAAAAAATGCTCATCATCACTGATTGTTGAGAAATGCAAATCAAAACTGCATTGAGATACCACCTCACACCAGTTAGAATGTTGATCATTAAAAAATCTGGAGACAACAGATGCTGGAGAGGACGTGGAGAAATAAGAATGCTTTTACACTGTTGGGAGTGTAAACTAGTTCAACCATTGTGGAAGACAGTGTGGCGATTCCTTAAGGACCTAGAAATAGAAATTCCATTTTACCCAGTAATCCCATTACTGGGTATATACCCAAAGGATTATAAATAATTTTATTATAAAGACACATGCACATGTATGTTCATTGTGGCAGTGTTTACAATAGCAAAGACCTGGAACCAACCCAAATGCCAATTGACAATAGACTGGACAAGGAAAATGTGGCACATACACACCATGGAATACTATGCACCCATAAAAAATGATGAGTTTGTGTCCTTTGTGGGGACATGGATGAATCTGGAAAACATCATTCTTAGCAAACTGACACAAGAACAGAAAATTAAACACCGCATGTTCTCATTCATAGGCGGGTGTTGAACAATGAGAACACATGGACACAAGGAGGGGAGCATCACACACTGGGGTCTGTGGCGGGAGCAAAGGAGGGACAGTCATGGGGTGGGGAGGTCAGGGAGGGATAACATGGGGAGAAATTCCAGATGTAGGTGACGGGGGGATGGAGGCAGCAAACCACATTGCCTTGTGTGTACCTATGCAACAATCTTGCATGATCTGCACATGTACCCCAGAACCTAAAGTACAATAATAAATAAATAAATATAGGATCAGAGATAGAAACTCTCCTAGGTTTTATTCTTAAGCAACTAGATAGAGTTGTCATCACGGAACGATAGGAGAAAACCAGGGTTGGGCAAAGAGAGGACTGATTTCAGGTCTGCCAAATGTAAAACACTTTTCACACACTTAATAAAGATATTACGTAGGCAGTTGCATAAACTAGTTTGTAATTCAAGGTTTTATCTATGCTGGAGATACATATTTAAGAGCAAAGATCCTATGGAGGATATCTAGTTCATAAATGGTTCACTTAGGAAGAGAAAAGATAAGGTCTCGAATAGACCCTGAGCAGAATAGAGAGAGAATCTACAAAGAAGTCTTGGAAGAGCATCCAATAAGGCAGAGGAAACTGGTAGAGTACTGTCTTATGGAAGTGCCAAGAGAAGAATGTTTCAGATTCAAGCCAACTGGGTGAAATATATTGAGTTCTGCTGACAGCTGTTGAAATATTCAGTTGGCTACATAGATATGCCCACTTGGATGTCTCACAGGTATCTCCAGAAAGTTTGAGTTATCTTAGCCTTTTCTACACCCACCTTTAATCTATCATAAAATTCCTTTTGACCTACTTTCAAAACATATACTGAATAAAATATCTCACCACTTCTGCTACCCTTTTCATCTAAGCTATTGGTATTGCCTAAGTAATTGCATAGCTTCATAAATAGTCTCCATCTTTACCTCTCATCTCCAGTTGCTTCATGTTGAACCTTGAATGATCCAGCTAAAATATAATTCAACTTATAACACTTATCAGTTCTCGCTCAGGACAAAAGCCAATGTACTCACAATGACCTAGACTACATGAGTTGGCACGTGCCACACTACTTCACTGACATCATTTCCTGTGACTTTACCTCCCATTATTTTTCCTCCAGCCACAATGGCTGTCCTAGGACATTCTAGGCAACTTCTCACCTCAAAGCTTTTTAGGAAACCTTTCATATAGATAGCAAATAAACACATAAAAAAAGATGTTTGACATTACTAGCCATTAAGAAATTGCAAATTGAACTACAATGAGACAACACCATACAACTATCAGACTGGTTAAACAAACAATAATGGCAATATCAAATGCTGGCAAGATTGCAAAGAAACTTGATAACTCATACATTGCTGGTGGGAATGGAAAATGGTACAGACATTCTGGGAAACAGTTGGGCAGGGTTTTATTTTTATAAAATTAAACATGCAATCCAGCAGTTGCTCTCTTGAGCATTTTTCCCAGAGAAATAGAAACTTATGTTCACATAAGAACCAGGACACAAATGTTCATAGCAGTTTTATTCATAGTAGTTAAAAACTGAAAACAACACAAATGTCTTCCAATGGAGTGAATGTTTACACAAACTGTGGTATATCCATATCAGAGAATATTACTCAGAAATAAAAATGAACAAGTTATCGATAAATGCAACCACTTGGATGAATTTTAAAGGAATTATGCTGAATGAAAAATGCCAATCCCAAAAGGCAATATATTGTATAATTCTACTCATTTAACATTCTTGAATGGCAAAAATTATAGAAAACAGATTAGTCATGGTCAGAGGTTAGGAATGAGAAAATGGCAGAAGGCAGATGGTTGTGATTATAGAAAGGAAGCACAACAGATTTTTTTGGCAATGGCACTGTTTTGAAACTTTAATATGATGGCATTTACATGAACATACATATTTGGTAAAATTGCATAGAGCTAATTAAACACACATACACACGTGTGTGTATAACATTGAGGAAATATAAAAAAGATCAGTGGATTATATTGTTCTTTTTAAAAAAAAAAAAAAAAAAACTTGTGATATTGTACCTCATTTTAACAAGAGGTTATCATGGATTGAAATTGAATAAAGGGTACACAGGATCTTTCCATATTATTTCTTAGAACTTCATGTGAATCTATAAATTTTTAAAAAATATTATAAAGGGTTAATTAGAAACCTTTATTTTCATTTTTTTCTGTGTAGTATTCTAATTTATGGATATATCTTAATTATCCATTCCAATTGTGATAGACATTTGTATTTACTTCCACTTTTTGACTAATATGAATGCTTTTAATAAATAATCTATACATATATTTTAATATACATCAGGATATCTCAGCTTCAACACTATTGCCATTTTAATCTAATAATTCTCTCTTTTTGGGAGTCTCTACTATATGATATAAGAGGTTTAGCAGCATCACTGGGATCTACTGATTACATGCCGTAGCACCTCCTCTCCAAATCGTGAAAGTCAAATATGTCTCCAGATGTTGTCAAATACCTTTTAGGGACAAAATCACTCCTGATTGAACACCGCTAATTTATATGTAAGTACACTTTTCAAGGGTGCAAAAGTGGAGTGGAATTGCTCTTAATCATTATCTTTAAATCTAGAAAGACAATGTGAAAGTTTTTTTCAAAATTATTTTACCCATTTGTATGCCCATCACCCATTTGTATAAAAATTACCTATCAGACTTTTAAATTTTATCCATTCTATTATATTGGCAGTGAAATCTCATTATCAATTTAATTTGCATTCTTTCATTGTTAATGCAGTTATTCATCTTTCTATAAGTATATTTACTGGTTACTTGAATCTACTATTTATGGTGACCAGAAATATTTCCCTGTGTTTCTATGGGTTTAATTATTTGTAATTTTTGTAGTATTTTAAAAAAAATTGTTTTAATGCATTTTGTATTTAAGTACTCTGTATGCTGTGTATGCGCGTGCACACACACACACACACACACACACACACACAACATATTTTCTCCCACTCACTGGTTTCCCTTGATAATGTGATTCTATGGTAGGAAGATGCAGAAACCAGGAATAGCTAGAACATTCTTGAAATAGAGCAAGTTGGAAAAACCTGTTCTACTGAATATCAAGAAATACTGAAGTCACATTAATCAAGAGAGTCTGGTGTTGGCCCAACTATAAATAAATAGACCAGAGAAAGAAAATTTAAAAAAACCCAATACGAACTCACACATGTTCAGATGCTTGATTTGAGAGAAAGATCACATTACAGAGCAATGTAAAGGCTCATATTTCAATAAATGGACATGGAAAATTAGTATACATTTGGGAAGATAAAACATAATTCCTACTGTATGCCATACTCATAAATCAATTCCTGATAATTTATGAACTTCAGTTGAAACAATAAAGCATTTAGGAGACAATATTTTTAAAATCTTAATAAACTTGGACTTCTTGTTGGAAACTAAAATCTTAATAAACATTGAAAACTGGCTCTTAAATAGGACATAAATTTGGCTATTTTAAATTAGGAAGTATTTGTCAGCACCTTATTACTTTCTGTTCCCTTGCCTGTCCATATAGCTTACTCCCTCCCTTCCTTTAGTGTCTTTTGCTCTCTCAGTGAACATGTTCTTGACCTCCCTGTGCAAAATTGTGGTGCTCCCTCTCCACCACAATTCAGAGTCCCCATCTTCTACTCCTGCTGTGTTTCTCCTCAGCATTCAACACCATCTAACATGGTGAAGTTCCTGGAGGGAAGATATTTTTGCCTTTTTTATTTTAATGCTGTATTCCCAGGATCTAGCTCAGCAGTAATTGGCAAATAGGGCACACTAAATTAACAGGAGTTGAATGAATAAATATTCCTCTTCCATAATTTCTCTTATTTTTATCTTTTCTTTTTCATGTATCCAGTGCCCAAACAGAAACCTGTATATGGCATCAGATGGTTCTCTCATCTGCCCTTCATACTCAATCCGGTTTTAATATATCTTAAATGTGTTTCTATCTCTATCCACTAATTTACCCCAGTCCAGGGTGTTGTCATTGCCAAGCTAGACTACGGTAGCCACCCTGACTGCCTTACTCCATTGTATTTTCCCCTTTGAAATAATTTCTTCACTGCAGTCTGAGTGATATATTTCTAAATTCTGATTAAAGAAAAACCTCTATTACAATACCACCCATTGTCCTCAAGATGAAATGCATGCTCTTTACTGTGGTTCTCAAAGCCTTCATATCTTTATTTACCAGCTTCATCTCTAACCTATTCCTATTCCTCTTCCTTTTCCTACCTTCCCTACTCTCATCCTACCCTACTATATTCTTGTTCATCCCTTTATCTTTGGCTCTTGGAAGGACTCAACTTGAATATTTCTTCCAGGCTGTCTTCCCATTCCCCGAAGTTCTGGTTGATTTGTCTTGCTCTTTTTCTGAGATACTCTCATAGCCACTTGTACTTCCTCCCTGACATTTTATCACACCATATTTGATTGCCTGGACACTTGCCTGTGGGTGTGTCCCACACCAAATATAAATAAGATGACCGTAAGGGCCATGACTGGCTTGGCCTTGATCTTAGCAGAAGCCTGGGGTATTTAGGTCTCAGCAAATATTGATGAATAGTATCGGCTTTCCTCTGTAGAAAACTCTGAGTTTGCAACAGAGAGAATCTACTTAAAACAGTATGAAATTTAAAAGAAAATAGAGCACTAAGGCCAGAATTGGTATCTTTGTGTAGATAACTATATGAACATATGTGACAAGCATGGTCAAAGTAAGTATTTTCTAGAAACCATTAATAATTTTAATATAAAATTTTTATAATTATTGTTATTTAAAGAGAATAGCATTGTAACAAATTGATAGGGTTATTTTTCTTTTATGTTTTCTCAGTATTATTATTACTTTCAACACACAAGAATACCACAAATGTAGACAAAGAACGTTAATTATCATGCAATTTCAATTTCAAACAATTTGAATTTTGTCTTTTCTTGGAAAAATTATTTTGAATTTATGCTTAAGTTTAACCTATTTGAAATAGACCTCATAGTTATGGATTCAAAATAATGTTAAATGTCAAATAATGCTTTTTTCCTGGTTATCATTAACTTTGCAAGCAAAATATACAATAGTTTGCAGAGAGATGACCACCTCAAAATAGGTAGGCTGCTTCCAAGATGCGTCCTTTCTTCTGATTTGCTATTCCAGAAAATATGAGAAGAACTTAATTCAGTGCAATTCATAACTGCAGCTAAAAATAAATATATTAAATCAAGGCCCTTTCCAAAACCACATCCTTCCTGAAAAGTGGCATATTTCTCCTAAACTGAATATGGCAGTGAAACTAAAGGTGAAAGTCATTTTGTATACTCCTGAATATGAAATAAAACTGCTCTTCAATTCAGGGCTTACTCTATAATAATGCCTGATAATAGGAAAATAGTTGATAACAGTTCTGACAATCACTGAGGAGGCTGCATGACAAGGGTATACTTAGGCACATACGGTGAGAACTGAGCCTTATTCAGAGCTTCTGGTAATTGACATGATCTCAGATTGACAAAATGTCAGGGTATGATCTGCCTCTGGAGTCCAGGAAGTTTCCTCAGGGAGAGCCTGGTACTAGGACATACGTATCAGGATGCTTGCAGAGGAAGCTGAATGGACAAGTGTGATACAAGTTGTCTGATCGTCACAGAAAGCACGACATTCTTCACCTTTCAGTGAGTGAGGGGCATCCCTCATGCAGAAACATTAGCAAATCACATCAATGTAAATGATCAAGCTGAACACTGGTGTCCACAGAATAAGAATCTTACCCAAATTGTTATAAACCATATTTTACTCCTATTGATGACTCTAAGCTGTACATGCTAAAACATAATTTAGAAGAGAATTTAAGAAAGGTGGAATGAAATGGCCTAAAGTGCATTTAAAAGGAACTATATTTTTTCAGGGTTCACTATTATCCCAACAGGAAATTCTGAAGGTAAAAATACTGCTGTTCAAGGTCCCGAAGGATAAATTTGACTGTTTCTACAGAAAACACACTTATTTTGGCAACCAAGCAGTGTTAAATTTAAAAGAAAGTTATGTATGTTTTTGTATGTATGCATATATGACTCATATATGACACATAAAACAAGGACTGCTACAAGAAATTCCATAGAAATCCAAATGTTTTTATTGTTGTGAAATGCTGAGGAAATGACAGTACTTCCAGAGATATCTCATTTCCAGTAGAAAAGAGTTATGGGCAAACTAGCAGAGCCAGAAGAAGGAAATGCCAAAACAAACAAACAAACAAAAATGTAACTAAAAGGAAGTGCTATCCAAATCCTGGGCATATAGATAATACTGTCAAGGAAGTTAAGCCCATGAGTTACAGTTTACCATATCTGACAATACAATAAAAAGCTGGACTTTCTTTTTTAGCTCTATTTTCCTTCTAGCTCAAGGATCTTAGGACATTTTAATTAAATATATTTTAAAAACATATATATGTATATAGATGGATATAGCTACATACACACATAACACATAAATATATACACATATACACATATATATTTTATATATAGAATTTCACTGTTTTGAATTTAGAAAATATTAAAATTCATTTTTTTTCTCAGAATGGTTGGAACATAAGCTACTCTGATTAAGTAAATGCTATATTTGGCTTAGCCGACATTTATTACATATAATGTGTGATATATCCAATTTCAAAGACTGTGAATCTGGTAAATAAACACAATAAACTCATATCTTAAATATTCTTTAGTTTTTTAGATGGTCTGGAATATGCTTAAGTATCTTTCAGTAAATATGTTATTAGAATGATATTTTAAACATTTTACTAATTTAAAGTATTATTAATAAACATTAAAGCAGAATGCTATTTAGAGTTCAAAATTTAAATAACAAAATAAAAATATTTTTATTATTTGAAACATTCTTGTATTATTTATACTTATATTTGCAATTGGCCTAGTTACAAATTTTGGTCATATAGGAGGTGGTCACCTAACATCAGATTGTTCAAATTCCAGTCCTTAATATCTTAATTTTTCTACTGGCTTTTGAATAATGTCTCATCACAATCTCTATTAAAAAGACTGAGGAAATGTTAAAAAACACATAAAATACAATTTACAATATATAACATGTACTACACCTACTATATTCCACATTTTACAGATAAGAAAACGCAGCTCTGGGGAGTTTAAGGTAATTCTTTAGATACACAAAGCCAGGAAGTGGTAGACTTCCAGCCCATCAGGACTGAAAAGACAATATTTTTGTCATGTAAAATAAGCCAATAGACAATTTTATAATAATTTGGAAGTTTAAAAGTAAAAAATAAAATTACTGCTAAGTTTTAATAAAATGGTTTTCTCTAAGTAGTAATAAAATGTTTCTTTAAAAAGGACATTTCCAGATATTTTGCATTCCCAGTAGGAATGGTTGATGGCCCAAACACCACAGCTAAGGTCAACACAAAGCTGGCAGTGTGAGACTTGTGCCTCACAGGTCTTGTGGCTCCAGAGTTTTGTACTCGTAAACACTTTGCTGTAATGCTCCTACCACTAGTTAGTTTTGCCAGTTACTAGAAATGGTGCTGAAGTAACTGGTAAAACATTTCTTTACACTAATGATTAAACTTACATTTGTGAACTCTCCTTGCACTGAAAAAAACCTGTTTCTTTTCATATTACAGACTATTGGCAATCAGCTATAATTTTATCTAAACTGATGTAGATAATTAATTATATAAAATTAACAACTACTAACATCAAGTAATAGATAAAAATGAGTTATAATTACTATATTAATTGACTGAATGTAAACAATTGTAAAGTGCTAAAAGTAATTAATTCTCCCAATTAGATAATCACTTTCCTAAAATTATTAATTATGTTATGAATTTGTTCCACAAATTTGTTTAAAATAATTCATATACAGGTAGTCTAAGCTCAGTTTAATGTGAATTACTTTAAATTCCACATAATAGGAATCAAATTAGCATTTTCTTTTAGTTACCTTACCATAAATATGCAGATAGTGCATATTGAAAAACATTTACAATTCTTTAGCTGTTAGAAGAAAGAAACTCAGTCAAATATAGTATAATGATGCCCTAGGATAATTATAATGAAGAAATAACTGACCTTAGCCATGTACTAAACTGTGACATCTTGAATTCAGTTGCTAGTATAAACTACAATTACCAAATCACTCAGTGGTTTAGAAAATCAAACCATATTCTCTCCAGCTATTCTTCTGGTTTGGCATTACCTTCCAAATTTCAGGCTTACCCAGGTCTGCCATGGTGTAGCAACTGCCTACATTTATTGATAAGCAAATATTTTCTGATCTGTTGCCACAAAGGAAGGAATACCCAAACTGGGAGGCCAGATTAAAAATTGAAATCTTGTCAAATGTCCAATTCTCAGCATGACTTATTATTTCGTATTGTCATTTTCTGTACCCACAGAGTTAAGTCTTGTTAATTTTAGCACATTTAAAAGAATCCTAAATCATGGGTTTAAAACTAATGTGGTTGAACAGACATTTATTTATCCTGCAAAGCAGGCCAATAAACAGTTTTATTTTTCCAAATGCTAATTTGGAAGTTTGAAAGTCAAAGAATGTATTGCTAATTTTAAGAAAAACGGATTACATGAAGTAGATAGGAAAACAAATATACACATGCTGATAAAACATTTCTCCATGATCCATCTGATGCCCACTTTTAAAACTGAAAAGAAATAACAGAAAATATTGAGCTTCAGTTCTTCAGTTGGCACTAAAATTTCAGGGTCTTGAGAGGTGAGAAAAAGGCATGAAACTGTCTGTGTTGCCTCAGATCCTTAGGTGAAAACAAAATTCTTGTCTAAAAACATAAGTTGAAATTAGTGGTCCAAAAGCCTGTCATGATTCACCTGGCACATTGAATTCATCTGCTTGCTTACACTTAAATCTTTACTAGTATTCCTTTAAGTCATTAACATATTAAGTTAAAAAAAAAAAAGACAGTGAACATTGATTCCCTTAAATGGAGTTGTAAGAAAGTTGAAAATTTACCAAGTCAGGCACATTTTCAGTCTTCATAAGGAAAGCTTTAATTTACAATCACTGTGAAACCCCATGATACACTAAAATAGTACATTGTCAAAAGTACCAAACTATTGGGAAAAAGATGTTAATGTGATGATATTTCTAATTTTAGTTTATCCCTATATTACAGTCCTATAGCACCTTTTCTCCAAGGAGATCAGAATGCTTTATATTTAGAATAAGACGGAAATGCAAATCAAAGTGAAAGTTCCCCCAGAATTATGTTGTAAAGATTAAGAGCCATAGAAGAAGAGAAGGGCATCAGAAGAAAATAGAAGCATGAGCAATAGGAATCCATGCAGGCCCCGGCAAGTCGTCTGACTTAAGCGTTGCTGCTGCTACCTTCTCTAAATTTAATAGTAAGGACAGACAGCAGGGGCTGTTCGAGGGAAACCTCATGTTTGGTCCCGTCTAATACATCTTGATTTAGCATCATAATTTAACCATTTCTATCCTTCTCCAAAGTCATTAGGACTTAGTTCTCCAGTTTCCCTCAGAGGATTGTGAAAGATCAAGGCTTGTCTTATGAGTTGCATTTTGTACATGTGGTTTAGTGACTGATAATAGTAAGAGGTGGGGTCACTCAGAGAGTACCTGCAACTATTACAGACATCTTCAGGATATCTTTACACTGGTACTTCTCAGAAGAAGGTATGGGCTTTATGCAAGTATTTTCATTCTATCAGAGTATGGTAAAATGTTTTTTGGTACCAACGATGCCAATGAAAAACTTCAAATAATTCAGAAACAAACACAAATTTCATTCTCGCTAATCCAATTCTTTCTATTAATATATAGAGACAGGGAATTTGAATTCAGACATCTTATGTTCAAATCATGGCACATTAATACCACTAATTTCTACTTGAATTAGCAAGTTATTTAACCTCTCTGTGCCTCAGTTTTGGCATCTTTTCCACTGGGTATAGAATGCTTCCTACCTCATAGATTGTTGTGAGGATTACTATGTGGCATATAGAAATAAATCAATACATTTATCTATTAAGGGCATGGGAAATATTTTTTATTCAGCGTGCTAACAGGAACAGAAAAATATCTAGATTCATTGCCAGTTGAAAACACTCCATGCCCTGCCTCTAGGGGCCAGCAGCTCACCTTTGGAAACTGGCTGTATTACAAGACTTTTCTGTAGGGAGTGTTGGGCTAAATCCTGACAAATAAGAATTTGTAGGGACGTTTTGAGAGATAATCAAAGGAGGTATGCCATTATGTTGGAAAGATCTTGACTACTGCAGAGTTGCTTTGTTCAACATTAACCTACATTGCCTAGTGCATAAATAATGCTAAATAAATAAATATTTAAAAAGAATAGCACTCATTTCTATGTTCTCAACAACTTTTTGTAGTGCTCTGACGTAAGGCACAGGTTTATCTGGCTATCACAAAAAATAAAAATTGAAACTGTATTATACGTTTTTAGAGGACTATGATTTCATACAAATTTTCCAAGGAGAAGCTATGTATATTAAAACATTAAGTATTGTATCAGTTTGATACTTTAGGCTAGTTAGAAAATTTCTATAAAGTTCCTTAGAAAACAGAGCAAACTGCGTGTAACATGAGAGCTCTTCCACGTCTCTGCTACAAGTCCCCCTAGAAGTAGGGCTGAGAATACTGGGCTATACAACTAAGTCTAGAGTCCCTTGGAACCCAGAGAACACACTAGGATCTGGGGTTTGGTTTGACACCCTACACCAACTTAGCATAAGGCTGATTTCAGGCAGGACAAAAATAGTAATAGAGCTTCCAATTCCTATCAGGCACAGTAAATCTACTTTGGATTCTCATTGTAAATAATAAACAAAGTAATGAGACATAAAGATCTCCACATATTACTTATGCTGAAATCAAGAAGTGGACCTGAGCTGATTGACAGAATATGCCCCATGGGAAGTTATCTAATTTGTTCAGACAGGTATGGGACACTATGAATATTCAGGTGTCCACTCACCTTCCCCAGATTCTTACTGATTTGGAAGTTTTATGAACAACAACAATTCTTAAGCAATAATTCTAAATATATACTTTCTATTAAAAATAAAAACAATTATTATCATTACTATCTGGTCAGATGCTATGATTTAAAACCTGGGCAACTTCATCTCTTAATTTTCATTCTATTTCTCTCATTCTATTTATTCCCTTATTTCAAAGACTTTTCTGAGTTAAATAAACATTTTAAATTCTCTAACAGCTATTCGCAGTCTGGCTTCCTTCCCAGGTATGGAGTCAGCACATTGAGACACTGCATTTTTCTTCATTATTGATTGATAAGTGACACCACTTTCCTGGGTTCACAGTCAGAGATGCAAGAACAGACAGTCCGGCTACACTATGGAGTTTGACACACACACACACACACACACACACACACTACTGCAATTACAGTTGCTTCTTAAAGTAGGAAAGCAATATAATAAAAATATAAAGCTATTAAATATTTTGCATATGTAACAATTTCAAAATAACAGATGAGTTTTTCTACTACTGATTCTAGTGGTTGGCACCCAATCATTAACTCATTCGTACAGTCAACATACTTGAGTGTTTATCAGACATTAGGCTCTATGAATACACTAGAAGTTAAGAAAGTGTTTGGTGTAACTGGAGCATCTCAGCTGGACAATGGGAGAAAAGAATGGTGAATAGCCTGAGCGGCAGGAAATGAGAACAGAAAAACACATGGAGGCAAATTTTGCATATCCCAGATGCAAAACTACGAAATTTAGATCATATCCTATAGACATCTCGGAACCACTGGAAATTTTCAAATTTGAAGATGAAAAATTTATCTTTGATGTTTTTTGAGCAACAATAATGAGTGTTTATGGAGAATGGATTGGAGTAGACAGATGAAAGAAATTGAAGAGGATACACACAAATGGAAAGACATCTCATGATCACTGATCAAAAGAACTGATATTGTTAAAATGACTGTATTACCTATGTCAGTCTACTGATGCAATGCAATCTATATCCAAATACCAACATCATTTTACACAGAAATAGAAAAAAAATCCTAAAATTCATACGGAACAAAACAAGAGTCTGAATAACCAAAACAAACAAACAAAAAAAAACACAGCGGGAGGCATCATGCTGCCTGACTTCAGAATAAATTACAAGGTTATAGTAACTCCGACAGCCTGGTATTGGCATAAAAACAGACACACAAACCAATAAAACAGAATAGAAAACACAAAAATAAATCCATGTACTTAAGAAGAACTGATTTTTGACAAATGTGTCAAGAACATACATTAGAGGAAGAACATCTTCTTTAAAAAATGGTGCTAGGAAAACTTATGGAGATAGAGAGTAGAAGGATGGCTATCAGAGGCTGAGAAGGGTAGTGGTGGTAGTGGCTGGGGTGGAGAGGGAAGGGGGATGATTAATGGGTGCCAAAAATTAGAATGAGGAAGACCCAGTATGTGCTAGCACAACAGGGTGACTATGGTCAAAAATAATTTGACCATACATTTTAAAATAACTAAAGGAGTGTAATTGTTGTAACACAAAGGATAAATGCTTGAGGTATTAAGGCTCCATTTACCCTAATGTGATTATTATTATGCATTGCATTCCTGCATCAAAATATTTCATGTAACCCAAATACATAAAATTACCATGTACCCACAAAAATAAAAAATAAAAAATACCAAAATACCCAAACAAACAAAACCTATATGGTTCTAGGTCCACTCTGTATCATCCTAAATACACAATAATATTCCCTCAGGACCTCTCCACCTGAAAGCTCCTCAGGCATCTCAGACTCAACCTGCCTCTATACCTTGCACAACTGCATCCTACACTCCAGATCAGGATTACCTACCTACTACCTATTTAAATTTTGTGCAGAATAATTCTTTTCCTTATGGGACTGTTTTGTGTACTGTAGGATGTTTAGCAACAGCCATGGACTCTATTCAGTACATAAGACTAGTGGCCTGATAGGGTTTGGCTGTGACCCCACCCAAATATCATCTTGAATTCCCATGTGTTGTGGGAGGGACCTGGTGGGAGGTCATTGAATCATGGTGGCAAGCTTTTCCCGTGCTGTCCTCGTCATAGTGAATAAGTCTCATGAGATCTGATGGTTTAAAAGGAGGCATTCTCCTGCACAAGCTTTCTCATGTTTTTGCCTGCCGCCATCCACCTAAGATATGATTTACTCCTCCTTGGCTTCTGCCATGATTGTGAAGCTTCCCTAGCTAAGTGGAACTGTAAGTACCTCTTTCTTTTACAAATTGCTCAGACTCAGGTTATGTCTTCATCAGCAGTATAAAAATGGACTAATACATGTCATTTCCCCCAGTGGTGAAAAACCAAAATGTCATTCAATATTACCAAATATCTCCAGTGGAGAACCATTGCTCCAGACTGACCTAGATAATGTGATTCTCCAAAAATATGATTTTACACACTCTATCTTCTCGAGCAGATATCTCTCTGGTTTCCTACCATGATGCTTCTTCTCATACATCAGTAACCGGGTTGAGTGTCACACTGCCTGAGAAATTCTCCTTTCTGACAACACAGTATCGCATCTACACTGCTTTTATTCCACAGATATAATAAAAACTGTTTTATTGTAATTATTTCTGTGCATTCGTTTTCCACAACTAAACTCTTGCAGGTTTCTGGAGGTCTGGCACGTAGTTGTTCTTTACAGGTGTTTAAATAAATAAATGAAAGAAAAAAAAGTTTCCACATACAATAGCAAAATTTTTTATTCAAGTTTCACTGTTAAAGGTTATCTTTTGGAAGCCAACGAGGTATTTCTGATTGATTTTTCCTGTGTTTGTTAATTATTTTTAATGTATGCTTTAATTTTTTTGCATCAATTTATTTCAAACTAGGGTAATATCAGTAACTATTTTTGACTTATTATTTTAATAAGTTTCAAAATCATCAATTACTTAAATGAGATATTTTAGATATAATTTACTATTTTAGAAGCTGTATATTGAAAATATATGTGGAGGAGGGATAGCAGAGGGTGGGGGACAGGGGAGGGATAGCATTAGGAGAAATTCCTAATGTAGTTGACGGGTGATGGATGCAGCAAACCACCATGGCACTTGTATACCTATGTAACGAACTTGCGCGTTCTGCACATGTACCCCAGAACTTAAAGTATATATAAAAAAGAAAATGATAAATAAACTTGACTAAATTAAAATAAAATATTGTCTTCCAAGAGAATACATGTGGGATTTTCTTTAAAAAAAATTCAACTTTTATTTTAGGTTCTGGAGTGCATGTGCAGGTTTATTATATCGGCAAACTTTTCACTCCGGGATGTGGCATACAGATTAGTTAATCAGCTGGGTACCAAGCATAGCACTTAACAGGTTTTTTTTTTTTCTGAACCTCTCCTTCTGCCCACCCTCCTCTCTCAAGTAGGCCCCAGTATCTGTTGTTCCCTTCTTTCTTTCCATGTGTTCTCATTATGTAGCTCCCACTTAGAAGTAAGAACATGTGGTATTTATTTGGTTTTCTGTTCCTGCATTAGTTTGCTAAGGCTAATATTTTCAGTGCTCTTAGCAATATAATAATGTTCTTCATTTATATATCATTTTTATCAGAAGATTACAAAAAAACATTTAAGTTGATTAATCTTTACACATCTTAATGAGGAAGGTGAGTTCGTTTCCATTTTGTTTTTTTTGAATAAATAAAACTCAATTATTTTTTCTAGAAAATTCTTGACAGTCCTGAGATTAGCAGTAGGTATGCCTGTCACCAGACTTGCTCTCATATTGCAGAGATGTTGGAAATATTAGCTGGAATAACTAGGTTTAGTGGACTGAGCTTCAACTCTGTGGAAACACATTGAGAAGAACCACATGTGGAACTTGTCAGAGATGTTCGTCAGGTCTCAAATTCAAACTGAGCTAATAATTATAAGACATTTTTCTTCTTAATAGTCTTAATGCTGTATGTCTGTCATCATCATAAAATTCTGTTAAGAATTTTTAGTCAAGGTTAGAGCAGGGGTCCCCAACACCCAGGAAGCAGACCAGTATCGCTCTGTGGTCTGTTAGGAACTGGGCCCACAGCAGGCGGTGAGCTGCCACAGCATTTCCAGCTGAGCTCCGCCTCCTTTCAGATCAGAGGCAGCATTAGATTCTCATAGGAACACCAGCCCCATTGTGAACTGCACATGTGAGGGATCTAGGCTGTGCTCTCCTTACGAGAATCTAATGCATAATGGTCTGAGGTGGAACAGTTTCATCCAGAAACCATCCCTGCCCCTGCTGAACACTGGCTGTGGAAATATTGTCTTCCATGAAACCAGTCCCTGGTGTCAAAAAATGTGGAGACTACTGGGTTAGAACGTCCTAAAGAGGGAGAAAGGGGTGTGTGGGTAAACAAAATAAAATGTTTCTTATTAATAAGATACTTGACTTCTTCCTAATTGCTTTTGTAGTTTTAAGCCTGGGAGCATCAATCTACTACTGGGGGTTTACTACAATGGCTTTGACTTCTAAGTCCTAAATGATAAAATTCTCAACAAATGAAGTTGAGCCTTGAGTAAGATTTCCACTTACATAAAGACAGTACTGAACTAGCACCAAGCATGCACTACATAATATGCAAATTGAAGCCAAATCCTTGGCTCAGCTTCTCTGGTATGCAGGGGGATGAAGCTGTCCGTTAAATTGGCAAGATGTTTAGAGAGAAAAAACCTCCAGGTTGGGGAGGTCACAAACCACTGAAACCCTCTTTAAAACAATAATTTTTCATTATGACTTAAAAATATGAATATCCTCTAACATAGCAGTCTCACTAGTTACTTGTCGTAGAAAAATGAGAAATCTTTTCTTAAAAACAAAATCATATGTATGTAGGGACCTATGGACAGCAGTGCTTAACACAGTATTTCATTTTGCAATAGCAAAAAATTACAAGTAAAAAATTACAAGCAAAAAATTCCCTAATGAGGGAATAGGCTCAATAAAAGAAATACGGGACATGTTATTTTGAACATATCCAGTTGCCAAATTTATTGAACCATTGATTTATAACATTTTAAGTGTAAACCTAATATTGATAACTAACTTAAATTTCTTTCTTGGCTCATTGCTTTGGATCTGAGTTCTTCAGGATAATGAAAGAATTCTATTTGGGAAATAGTTTAGAAGTGAATTTGGTTGTGAGTTGTGGGGAGGGATCCTTTCTGGATCCTGATTTATTATTCCCCAAGGCAGTCTCTTGAATGAATCTTTTTCCTTTGTTGTAGAAGAGCTTTCAAAAGCAGTGAAGAACGTTCATTTTTCTACTAATCTTGTTGCCTTGCCAGGAATAGCACAGGGGTCCCCTTAGCGAGTGAGACTAAGGGCACTAAAATGGTTGGAAATCACTGAAAACAGTAGCAGGCTTATTTGAGCAAAATCGGCAGGGTGGTGTAATATACATTTTTAAAATGCATTTTCATTAAAATTAAAAAAATAGCTTCCAAACAAACTCTGGAAAGGGCTCCAAATGCAGCCTTACAAACCCCAAATGAAATCAATAAAAAGAAACCAGCCAAGCAGCAAGTTGAGAAAACACCAATTAGAGTTTTTAACAAACAGAGACGCTCACTGTGGGGCGCAGTTTTTAAATCAGACAAGAGAAATTGGGGCTTTTTTCTCTACCTCGGCACTGCTCCACTGTGCTCTTGCTGGAACTGAAATTTATGGGATTCAGAATGCACCCCAGGAAGAAAACACAAACAAGCGGGTGCTCTGAGCATTATATCTGAGCAGAGGAAAGCAAATATTATTCTGATAGCTTTCCATTTTGCCCTCCAAAGAGCTTTGCCTTATTATCCACGACTAGGGATTTTAATAGTCAAACTACCATAAATTTGTCAAACACTCACCACTCATGGAGGTTAACACAGGTTTCTCTAGCCAAGGAATTTTTTTGAAGCAAATCACAATTGCACAGCCTGTTGCAGCTAATGTGTCTCCATTGATGACCCCATACTAAGTTGGCAGGTAGGTAAAGTTGATCTTCAGCCACTCCTCCCACCCTAGGTCTCAGCCAGGCTAAAAACTTCCAGATGTAGCCCTGTGCCTGAAAATGTCTCCTTTTCTGCTTCTGCCTGGCTGGCTCCCTTTGGAGCTTTCTTTACTGATTTCCTATCAAAACCACCTTATCTTGCTCTTATACCCTCTGGGATAAGAAAGAGGCATCTAAAAAAGTGGCATTCACAAAACCCAAAGAATAATAAAGCAATTTATATGTGTAGAGTATTTTCTCAATGATTTGTATTTCTGGATGTGTGTGTGTGTGTGTGTGTGTGTGTGTGTGTGTGTGTCACTATATGCATATGCATGTATATTTATGCATCTACACATAAATGTACATATAAATAAATATGTATATTTATGTATATATTGTGCATATGTGTATTTTTTTATCAGACCCAGAGGCTGCTTTGTCTGAGGATGTGGTTTTATGTTTCTATACAATTCTAGTTATTAAAGAAACATCCTCTGTGTTAATTATGTTGTCACTTAATCATGAGCTTTAAATCAAAGCTCATAATCCTTGGTGATATGATAGGATGAAGATGTTTATATTGTACAAAGTCTACTCATCTGAGAGTGAAACTTCCCAGCCATACCCCAGATCTCATCACTTTTATCACCTCAGCTGGCAGTACCCTCACTCCCAAGTCACCATCTTTTCTTTCCTAACTGTTGTCCTTGCATTTATCCTATGTCTGTGTATGTCTGTTCTCAACACATAATCTTTTTAAAATTTTTAATTATTTAAAACCACAAAATCATGGAGCTGTAGTAGATAATCCTTCAGGGTTCTTCCATACATGAAGTTTTAGAGTATTACACACACTACAATTTATTTCTGTATATCTGTGATGACCACTTTTTAACTTCAGACACAAGCTTTCATGGTTGGCCTTTTATAGTTTTTCTTGGTGTTTATATATTTTTTTAATTTTTAACTTTTATAGATTTAAAGAGTGTAAGTGCAGATGTGTTGTTACATGAGTAAATTGTATAGTGGTAAAATCTGGGCTTTTAGTATACCTATAATCCAAATAGTATACATTGTACCCAATAGGTGGCATTTCATCCCTCACCCCATTCCCACCCTCCCACAATTTGGAGTTTCCAATGTCTATTATTCCACTCAGTATGTCCATTTGTACCTATTGTTTAGCTCCCATTTATGAATAAGAATATGGAGTTTTTGATTTTCTCTTTCTGAGTCATTTCTCTAAGGATAATGGCCTCAATTTCCATCCATGTTATCTTAAAATGCATAATTTCATTCTTTTTTATGGCTGAGTAGTATTCCATGGTGTGTGTGTGTGTGTGTGACTTTTTAAAATCCAGTCATCTGTTACTGGACACTTAAGTTGATTCCATGACTTTGCTCATGTGGATAGTGCTGTGATAAACATGAGTTCAGATTGATTCATATATTGATTTCTTTTCCTTTGGGTATATACCTAGTAGCGGGATTGCTGGGTAAAATAGTAGTTTTAGTTTCAGGTCCTCGAAGAATCTCCTTTCTGTTTTTTATACAGGTTCTACTAATTTGCGATCCCGCCAAAAGTGTGTTTCCTTTTCTCTGAATCATCACCAATATCTACTGTTTTCGTTTTTTTTTTTTTTTGAGACGGAGTCTTGCTCTGTTGCCAGGCTGGAGTGCAGTGGCCCGATCTCGGCTCACTGCAACCTCTGCCTCTTGGATTCAAGTGATTCTCCTGCCTCAGTCTCCTGAGTACCTGGAACCACCACACCCAGCTAATTTTTGTATTTTTAGTAGAGACAGGGTTTCACCACGTTGGCCAGGATGGTCTGGATCTCTTGAACTCATGATCCACCCATCTTGGCCTCCCAAAGCACTGGGATTACAAGTGTGAGCCACTGTACCTGGCCCATCTGCTGTTTTTAGACTTTTTAATATACCCATTCTGACTGATGTGAAATGGTAATTTATTGTGTTTTTAATTTGCATTTCTCTGACGATTGGTAATGTTGAACATTTTTTCATGTTTGTTGCTGCTTATAGGTCTTTTGAAAAATGTCAGTCCATGTCCTTTTAACCACTTTTTAATGAGATTATTTTGATAATCACTTCTTAGTGAGTGATTATAAATACAATCACTTTTTATTTATTTTTTACTTGTTGAATTGTTTGGTTCTTTGTACATTCTGGATATTAGCCCTTCGTTGGATGCATTGTTTGCAAATATTTTCCTTCATTCTGTAGACTTTATGTTTACTCTATTGATTTTTTCCTTTTGCTGCACAGAAGCTTTTTAGTTTAAGTTCCATTTATCTATTTTTGGTTTTGGTGTGTTTTTTTTTTCTTAGAACTTAGTCATAAATTATTTGCCACACCAAGTCCAGAAGAACTTTTCCTAGGTTTTCTTCTAAATTTTTTTTAACAGTTTAGGTCTTCCATTTAAGTCTTTATATCTATCTTGACTTAATTTTTGTATATAGTGAGAGACAGAAGTCCAGTTTCATTCTTCTGCATACGGCTATTCAATTACCCCAGCTCCATTTATCAAATAGAGTTTTCCCAATGTAGATTTATATTTTTAAAAAGTAAATTACCTCTTATCATTCAAACCTTCCAGTGGCTCTTAATTTAACCAAAGTTGAAAACTGCCAAAGACTTTGAATTGTCCACTAGGCTCTAAATGATTTTGTTCTTCTCACCTCTCTGCCCTACCATCTAACTACTATATTTTTACTCACCTGGATCTATCTGTATTGAGCCCTTATTGTTTCAGGAGCATACCAGGCCTTTTTCCATATGTCATTCTCTTTGCTTAGAATGTTCATTGCTTAGAATGTTGATTTTCTAGCTATGCACTTGTTTGACATATCCACCTTCAACTCTTTCCTTATTCAGGCTTACTTTGACTCTCCTATTTAATACTCAACCTATCAACTTCCTCCCTCCTACAAATATCATTCTGTCTTCTGGGTTTCCCAATTATTACTTTTTTTTTTTTTTTTACTTTATTTCTATAGCATTTACCATCTTGTATACAATTGAATTTAGTTATTTTTACTTTTACTTTGATCTCCCTTGCCAACATATAAGCTCCCTAGGGGTGAGGATCTTTAACTTTGTTTGCCAGTCCCAATATTTAGAAATTGATACAAGTAGATGATCAATAAATATTCACTGAAAAAATGAAAACTGTGCAAATACATTCAAAATCATGGATTGTATTTTTCTTCTCTAATCAGTAAGTGTATATATGTGCATAATTATAACAATTATAGATTTTTTATTTGAGAGTATGATGAGATGTATTATACTATTTTTTGACAAGCTATGCTTAAAAAAATGTTAGGATGTAGCTGCCTGATCGTGATGGATAAACTTTTTGATGTGCTGTTGGATTCAGTTTGCCAATATTTTATTAAAGATTTTTGCATCAATGTTCATCATGGACATTGGCCTAAAACTTTATTTTTTAGTTGTGTCTCTGCCAGGTTTTGGTATGAAGATCAAGTCGGCTTTATCCCGGTGATGCAAGACTGGTTCAACATAAGCCAATCTATAAATATCACCCATCACATAAACAGAACCAAAGACAAAAATCACTTGATAATCTCAATAGATGCAGAGAAGGCCTTCCACAAAATTCAACAGCCTTATATGCTAAACACTCTCAGTAAACTAGGTATCGATAGAACATATCTCAAAATAATACTATTTATGACAAACCCACAGCCAATATCATACTGAATGGGCAAAAACTTGAAGTATTCCCTTTGAAATCTGACACTAGACAAGGATGCTCTCTCTCACCACTCCTATTGGCCAGAGCAATCAGGCAGGAAAAAAAATAAAATAAAGCATATTCAATTAGGAAAAGAGGAAGTCAAATTGTTTCTACTTGCAGACGAAATGATTGTATATTTAGAAGACCCCGTCATCTCTGCCCAAAATCTCCTTAAACTGATAAGCAACTTCAGCAAAGTCTCAGGATACAAAATCAATGTGCAAAAATCACAAGTATTCCTATACATCAATAAAAGACAAACAGAGAGTCAAATAATGAGTAAACTCCCATTTACAATTGCTACAAAGAGAATAAAATACCTTGGAATAAAACAAACAAAGGACATGAAGGACCTTTTCAAGGAAAACTACAAACCACTGCTCAAGGAAATAAGAGAGGACACAAATAGATGGAAAAACATTTCATGCTGATGGTTAGGAAGAATTAATATCAGGAAAATGGCCATACTGCCCAAAGTAATTTATAGATTCAATGCTATCCCCATCAAGCTACTGTTGCCCTTCTTCACAGAACTGGAAAAAATCACCTTAAACTTCAGATGGAATCAAAAAGGAGCCTGCATAGCCAAGACAATCCTAAGCCAAAAAAAAAAAAAAAAAAAAAACCCAAAAAACAAACAAACAAAAAACACTAAAAAACAAAAACAAAGCTGGAGGCATCATGATACCTGACTTCAAACTACACTACAAGGCTACAGTAATAAAAGTAGCATGGTACCAAAACAGAGATATAGACCAATGGGCCTCAAAAGTGTGCCACACATGTACAGCCATCTGATCTTTGACAAGCCAGACACAAACAAGCAATGGGGAAAGGATTCTCTGTTTAAAAAACGGTATTGGGAAAACTGGCTAGCCATGTGCAGAAAGCTGAAACTGGACTCCTTCCTTATACCTTATACAATAATTAACTCCAGAGAGATTAAAGATTTAAACATAAGATCTAACACCATAAAAACCCTAGAAGAAAATCTAGCCAATACCATTCAGGATCTAGGCATAGGCAAGGACTTCATGACTAAAACACTGAAAGCAATGGCAACAAAAGCCAAATTAGACAAATGGGATCTAATTAAACTTAAGAGCTTCTGCACAGCAAAAGAAACAATCATTAGAGTGAACTGGCAACCAACAGAATGGGAAAAAATTTTTGCAATCTACCCATCTGACAAAGGGCTACAATCCAGAATCTACAAAGGACTTAAACAAATTAATACAAAACAACAACAACAAACAACTCCATCAAAAAGTGGGTGAAGAATATGAACAGACACTTTTCAAAAGAAGACATTTATGCAGCCAACAAACACATGAAAAAATGTTCATCGTCACTGGTTATTAGAGAAATGCAAATCAAAATACATTGAGATACCATCTCACATGAGTCAGAATGGCGATCATTAAAAAATCTGGAGAAACAGATGCTGGAGAGGATGTGGAGAAATAGGAACACTTTCATACTATTGGTGGGAGTGTAAATTACTTCAGCCACAGTGGAAGACAGTGTGGTGATTCCTCAAGGATCTAGAAATAGAAATACCATTTGACACAGCAATCTCATTACTAGATATATATCCAAAGGATTATAAATTGTGCTATTATAAAGACACATGCACACATATGTTCGTTGCAGCACTGTTTGCAATAGCAAACACTTGGAACAAACCGAAATGCCCATCAATGGTAGACTGGATAAAGAAAATGTGGCAGATATACAACATGGAATACTATGCAGCCATTAAAAAGGATGAGTTCATGTCCTTTGCAGGGACATGGATGAATCTGGAAACCATCATTCTCAGCAAACTGACACAAGAACAGAAAACCAAACACTGTATATTCTCACTGAAAAGTGGGTGTTGAACAATGAGAACACATGAACAAAGGGAGGGGGACATCACCCACTGGGGCCTTTTCAGGTATGGGAAAGCTAGTGGAGGGATAGCAGGGGGTGGGGAGATTGGGGAGGGATAACATTAGGAGAAATACCTGATATAGATGACGAGAGGTGGTGGATGCAGCAAACCACCATTGCATGTATATACCTATGTAACAATCCTGCAAAATCTACACATGAACCCCAAAACTTAAACTATAATAATAAAAAAAAGAAAATGTTAGCATATTTAAAAAGAGAACGTTACAATTCATTGCTTCCCCTGGTACAACAAACATTTAATGAACAACTACTTTCTCTTACATATTTGAGGTCCAACATTGGTAGAGTCATGTTGCAAAATTATCAAGGTTGGGTGGATGTGGCTGACTTCGAAACAAAAGACCACAATGTAGATTGATAAGTGCAATAGTAGAATTACACACAGGAAGAACAGTAACATGCAAGATAGTAATTCACAAACTGGTAGACACTGTTGTGGTTAGATCATGATCCAGGTGAATTTAAAGTAACTCTTGAGAGCGACCTTGTGCTTTGATATGAAAAGAAATACAGGGAAAACCTAGGGAGGAAATAAATGGAAGCCATGTATGAGGGCCTGAGATTTTGTTTGTCTATCTTATCCCATAAGGAAGACTAAGTGCTCCAGCTTCACTTAGGCCATGCTGTTTGCACAAGTGCACCAAAAGCCTCAAGACTAACACACGGGTCACAACAAGGTGTCACCACAAGTGAAGAGAAAAAAAAAAGAAGGAAAAGAAAAAAAAAAGAAGGAAACAACTCTCTCACCTTTTCCCTTCCCATAATCTATGAGTAAAAAACAAAAACAGTGAGGGCCCATTGGTGGGTGGGTACATAAGACAGAGTAAATGCTCATTCATGCTGTAGGATCAGAGATTTAGCCTACTGCTCACAGGACAGAGAAAATTGACATAATTGAGTCTATAATCTAGACATCAATTTTGTTCAAACAATAAGCAGAAATTGTTTCTATTTATTTATTTAGTTTCAGGTCAAGTTTTGTGCTTGAGTTAAGTTTCCATGGAAATTCTTACTCCATGCTGTTGTGAAGAGGCAACTCTGTTTCAACAGGCTTTGGATTCCGGTTCAGGCTCCAGCCTGTCTCAAAATCTAAACAGAATCCTAAAATCTGTTCCTGCCTCTACCAGAACTTGCTGTATTTTCTTTGCCTCCTGCCACCACACAGTTGGATGGACACCAAGTTTAGAAAATTCCAGCCTCAAAGAAACATTTTAAGAAAGTTATGAGCCAGATTCAATTATTTGTATGATAAAAAAATCTCTAAAATAATAATATTGCAATATACCTTGGAGCACAACTTAAAATAACTACAAGTGTCAGCTCTAGAAGCAGATGGACCTGGGTTTCAATGCCAGTTTTGTCACTTATTAGCTATTTTAACTGTGACTTAATTTTCCTATCTGTAAACTGGGGGCAATAATTAGAATGACATCCTACAGCTATTGAAAGAGTCTAATGAGATAATTTGTACGCAGTACGAAGCATAGTGCCTGGTTCCTAAATAATGCTCAATAAATCCACTGTAAATTGTTGTCATAATGATTATAATTTTCAACCAACACCTCTCAGCATATATGTGTTATCAGTTTTCAAATAGTAAATAGCATCCAAGCATTTGTTTAGTTTTCCGTGAGCACAATCAATCCAATGGTTCTCATCATCTCCGTGGCGTATCTTCTTTCCCTGGAGAGAAGAGCAGTAAATAAAAACGACAATGACAATTATTTTTCCAAGAGTTTCCTGAACAAAAGGGTAAGAGTGAAATGTTTGTTAGTAAACTTCAGCTCCATGGTGAGAAGATGTTATTAGCAGAAGCTGATTAAAAAGCAAAATTTTGATAATTTTAAAAGGTAAATCATTTAAGATCCTTCACGCTGTAGTATAATATAGGCAAGTGCATTGATTTGGAAATAACAGTCTTATTTACTAATTACAGAAGCTATTCATTTTGTACATACTGCACTCCCTTTCTTTCCCCTCTCTTTCACCCCCTCATTAATAGATTTAGAACTGACAGTGCTTTCACTTCTAAGTATAAAGAATAATTTTCTTCTGAACATAGAGACAACGATGAAATCAAAGTTTAAAATATAGTCCTCTTCTAACAGCGATTCAGATTTCCATTAAACCTCCTCCCACCTCTCAAATTAAAGTTTGAAAAGCAGAGCTCAGAAATAAACTGACAGGCACTAGTGCTTCGTTCATTTCCAGCAAGGAAGCACCAATTTGATTCCTACCATAATAATTTTTGCTGTTGCCAGTGCATCAGATTTTTATAAGACAGCTTCTCAAGTGATAGAAATCATCCCGTCACTTTGTTTTATAAAATTGACACCCTAGGGAAATGCAAAATATAATAAGAACTTGAGCAAAGCTTCTCCTCCAACCCCTGCTAGGTGTTCCTGAAATCCTTTTTTTCCTCTTGAACGAATGTCATCAATCCCAATTGCTTGTTGTTCTTTTCTCCTTGTTCTGCTCATGTGCTACAGCATCCCTTGGCTTCCCTCAGCACAAGAGTTGGTGTTTTTAAAAGTGTTACTCATAGATCGGATTCTACGGCTGGCTGATTTGAATGCAGCGACAAATAAAAAAAAAAACTTGATGAAATTATTTCACACACAGGGCAATAAACATATGGAATAAATTGCTACAGAAGATAATTCAAAGAGTTTAGGAAACACCTGGATTTGTTTCTGGAGGCAGTCGATTGGAGAGTAGCATTAGAATCAGGAGGGTGAAATGACAGCAACGCTCAAGAAGCCAAGTATCAGGGCTCTAACCTCTTGTTGAAATGGCACCTCTTGCATTTATTAGGAGCAGTAGCTACACAGGAGCCTATTTGTAAGGGAAAACCTTCTCATATACACTGGGAACAAGTCAGATTCAGTCACAGGAGCTACCTTTCTAAAGGAGTTGGTCACTGGATTTGACTAAAGGAAGTAAATGCTAAGATTCTTCTTAATCCAAAAAGAGGGGAAGAATATCTGAATATGCAAGAACTGAAACTTAGCAATTGCTTTGAGATCTGGTGTAAGCCTACCCTTTTAGCTACATCTCTGATCTCTTTCCACCACCCTTCCTCTGTATTCTCCAAGCATATTCTGACTTTTCATACATGATTCATGCTCCTTCCAATCTGTGTGCATGTTGCTGTTATCTATCCCAAATCTTCTCTTCATTCTCCAGTATCAAGGTCACCCTTTCTGTGACATCTCAGTTTATATTAATGTTTCCCTCTGTGTCCTATACCAGATTCAACATATCTTTATGTATTTATTAATCTTCATCTCAACACTTTACAAAGTGCCTGGATCATAGGAGATGTTTAGCACATAAAAAAATTTATTTTGCCTTACTTTGTTCCAGAGAAGAATTAAAGTGTTTGTTACATAATAGCTAACATTACCAAGTATTTAACACGCGCCCGTCACTGTTCCAAGAGCTTTGCATGTTTTAACTCATTTGGTGCTCGTAACACCACTGGAGGAGCAAGTTTGTGATGTAGGTATTAACATTATCCCTATTTTGCAAGTGAGGAAATGGTGCAGAGATTTGGGCTAGCTTGCCCATGGTCAGCCAGCTGGTGAAGAGCAAACCTTGGGTTGGCCTCAGCCAGAGTCTGGTTGGTCCAGAGCCAGTAATCTTGACCATCATGCTGACTAACTGAATGCCTGACTTAACGAGGAGACAAAAATAGGAGAAAGTGATAGGAAATAAACAGTTGAGTCACTAACAAACTCTTAATTAGGCTAATTAAAAAGGCATATTGTAATGCCCTATGCACATTTTATTTTTCATAATCCAATTTAAGAGATAAACTTTATCAATTCATCAATTAAATGATGAAAGAAAAGAAAATCAATTAGGAGGTTATTCTTAATAAAACCTGATTGTTTTTTATCCTATTCTGTTCATAGAAGATAATGGTGTATTAAATTGTTCCTTCATTCAGCCATCCAAGTGTACACCTATCCAAATAGCAGACCTAGGTATTTAAACAGATATGAATAGCTAGTTATAGGACAAACACTTTGTAAAAGTGTACATAACTATATAAAATGATGTGTACTGATTTTACATATCTAAATGGACAGTAGACATCCAATAATTCAACAAATAGATGTTGAACCTCTACTGTGTGTCAGATGCTATTCTAGGTCCTAATGACTCAGTGATAAACCAAAAAGAGATACCCTTCCCTTTCTGGTTCATTATATTGCCCTCATGGAGCTTAAGTTCTAAATGAAGAGGCAAATGAGAAACAAATGATAACGTCAGGTGGTGGTAAGAGCTGGAAATGAAATAAAGCAGATTATGAGGATAAAGAATAACTAGGGGAAGAGGACTCTCTTTTAGAAGATATGGTTAGGAAATACCTCTCTGAGAATGTAATAACTAAACAGAGATCTGAGTCAAAAAAGATATCAGAGAATGTTTTCTACTTTTTCGTTAATTATTCCAGCTGGAAATCCAGATGAAATGTTATCACCTATTTGTGTAACTTCAGGCCAAAAAGAAAAAATGTATTTGATGATTTGTTCTATAAATCATTCTTTCTCCCTGATATGTTCCTTTATTAATATAAGTACAATTTTTTTGGAGGCCTGAATATAAGCAAATGAAGGAAGAAAAGGAATGGGATAAATTTCTTACCCACCAATCCAGCAACAGTCTGGAGAGTGGTGCAGTTTAGTCTAATAAACATCCAAAAGCCTACACTGAAACCATCAAAAGGAAGATAAGTAGAAAAAGCATTAAAAATCTTAGAGGTGAACTATATCACACCTACTTCAAAACATTTGTTCCATTTGATTTTCAAATAATAGGATTTGGTGGGCCCTGCTGACTAAGAAGTATTTTAATAAGTGATCCAACTTTGGGAAATGTCATGTTTTGATCAGCTGCTACAGGTTATTATATTCAAATTATGAAAATATTTAGGAACTCAGGACCTATGTGTTTGTCATACCTGTTAAGGCTGGTCATTTCACATGTGAGTATGGAAAATAAGTTTGACCAAGGGAAAAAAATAAAAGAATGTTAACTTATTAATGCATGTGTTTTTAACATGTACTCTAGATTAATTCTGCTTTTCAGAAGAGTCACTCATTCTTATTTTATTTCCTCCCACCTTGTACTTTGTCGAGCAATCAGCTATCTATTTTCTAACACTGCACACCAAAACTAGGGAAATTCTTCCTATATTATGATTCAATAACTGTCAGATATCAGATTATTTTAAGAAACTGAAGTTTTAGTCTTTAAATGTTACCAACTTTCTCCCTGATACCCTACAAGTGTGTGTTTCATTTGGGACCACATTAAGTGACAATAGCTCCAAACTGCATGTCATTATTTATGTAAAAAAGGATGTCATTGTACATTTTTAGGTGCAAGTGGCTGGACCTTCTGTTATTTTAATATTAGCAGTTTTTCTGTTCAATGTGAATTTCAGGAAGAATGCTCTGTAGTGAAAGGAAACAAAAAGCATAGACATTTATTTTCTTCTCCAGAATGATGACCTGTAGGATTTTGTCATTGGAAGAATCAGGGTCCTAAGTGTTAGAATGCTCTCAGATAAACAATATAAATCAAACCAAAAGCCTAGGGAGAAGACTTCAAAGCTGAAAGACTAAGACTAAAGATTTTAAATGTGTGTCTATTTATTTGCTAGGATCCATACTAGAACCATGATACTTTCTTTGCAAAGTTAGAGCATGTGCTTAATTTAGACACAGTGTTTCAGTATCCAAGTAACTACCATATATGGGTGGGGTAGTGAGGCAAATTAGGTGTTGGAACCATACGATGTTAAATAGACCCCAGCATAAGGAAGAGGCTAGAGCTTTGTGAGTGCAGTTCCTTCTGTACTATATAGTGCTTTTCGTATTTATAAAACTGGAGCATACATTCTATTGCTCCTGTTCTTAGATTTTCAGACAGCCATAATTTCCGGTCTTTTGTTTGAAATGAAGGCCTGCCTAGAAAAATTGAGGGTGCTGCCAGGCTTACTAAAAGACATATTTTGTAGCACACTATATATTTTACTCTGCTAATCCCTGTACCCCCAACTCTCGGGTGTAGGAGAAAGGAAACGAGGATTGAGAAAGATGAAAATTATGAAACTAAAAGCACATTAAAGCAATTTAGGGACAGAATATTTTAAGATGTCCTCTTCGCCAGAAAACACTGACATATACCAGTGTGTTATAATGTGTATCTATGCATACATCAAATACTATGTTCCTGCAGTGAAATTATTTGTGAAATGCAAGTTACATTGGATTCCTTTTGGAGAAGAAAACAAAAGTTAAAATTCAGGTTATATATCTGGAAGACCAAAGTAGGCAATCAAAATCAAACTTTTATATCAGATTCGTTTGAAAGGATTTCAAAATAAACTAAGTTCAGTAAACCTGTTGGCAGAGAAGTATCATTTGTCAAGCGATTAACAGAGACACAATCTGTAATTACAAATTGCAGAAAGCAGGACACTAATGAGAGAATGACTCACTTTTTGGGGTGAAGGGGGAGGGGTCTCTCAGAAACTGCAATTTGATTTACAAAACTCTAAATAGCTAATGGCAGGTAACTCTTGCCAGCTAACCAGCCAACTCTTTCAAGCTCATTAACAGAACTCCATGGTCTCACTAAAGGATAAACCATATGGAGGTGTCACTAAAAGCTGGAGATGAGAGACTGTAATTTATGTTCAGTCCTCCTGTGAGTCAGTCATATGGGCATTGATTTAAGCCTTTGTTTATCTGACATGACCTGTTCTTAAGAAAAAAGAGAAAATACATTTTTAGGGTTATTGGAGTTTCTTTCTATACTATCTTAAACTGCAGTGTTCAACTCATTATTAAACTTATTTTTTCTGTTTTTGTTTCTCCAGCTTCCCATCCTTGTCACATTTTAGTTCCAGCAAAACAACTGAATAATAGCATTACACAAGCCCTAATTCATTGTTTGCTTTGAGCTCTGCTCTTAGAGGGTTATTAAATTGCTGTTCTATGAGTTCCCTCATGATTGCAAACCTGCTGCTCTAAGGTCATTTTTAACGCTTTATTCACATGGACCTTGTGAATGCTCGAGGAAGTATAACGTGTGGCAGCATTCCCTGGAATGCACCTTTAAAAAGTGTCATTTTGTAAGGGAATCTTTTTTATTGAGTCTCCTCTAATCTAGGTAACACAGCAGTGTGCACATATGCAACTGCGATTTTCACCTGATATCCTTATGATATAAAAAATAAAATACCACATGAAGATAGTTTTTAAAAATAGTCCTGATGACTATTTAATGATAAACAAGTCTTCTGCTCTATCTTTCTGTATCCTCATTCTTCCCTAGAGACAAACAGTTTTAACCAGTTTTTCTTGAGGGTTTCATTGTGATTTTGTTTAGTTTATATTTCTATTTTAATTCATCCATTCATTTATTCAGAAAATACTTATTGAGCACCTTCAACATAACAAATTGGCTGGGCACTGATGGAACAACTATACACAAGTCAGGCGGCATCACTGTGTTGATGAAACTCACTCTCAAAGGGGAAAGAAAATGATTAAAACAAGGACATGGTGAACATGTCCTTACATACATGGTGAACAAAGCGTAATGAGATGCATGCTTGCCAATGGAAGTCATACAAAACATCTGCTTGAGTGGTAAGTGGTCAGGGGTGGAAGAGGTTTCATGGAGAGGTGACATCTAAGTTAAGTCCTCAGGAATGAGTAAGTGTCTTACAGCAGAGGACAGTGGAAGCTCTGGATCAAGCAGTGAGGAAAATATATTCAAAGGCCCAGAAGCCAGAGGGCATCGAATTTTAGAACATTAAAGTAATTCTGAATGAAGAACTCATTTCAACAAGCAGGAAAGTAGAAATAGCATGGAGGATGAATAATTTTCTATTCATACTTATTGATATTAAAGTGTATGTGTGCTTGTGTGTGTGCACACACACTGCTTGGGAGAGCCATTTAGATATCTGCATGTGGAACAGTTGAAACCACGTTGATATTAATCACCCAGAAGAATCTGGGGAACAAGAAGCATTGATATTGTAAAACGGAACACCAAGATGGAAGGGACAGGCATAAATTTAAGAGTGATCAAAGAAGGCTGATATAGGTGACACCATGCCAGAAAAGTGGATGGTATGGATGCTAAAAAATAAATTTCAGCAAGTAAAAAGGGATTAGAAGTCTTAAATGTTTCTATATGTAATGCATTTTGATAGACTATTATCAATTAAAATACATCTCTAGCTTCCCAGTTGTCTTAAACTACATACACGTAACAAAGCATGGGTGTGCCTGACCTGCTTCCTCGCACTGACGTTCACCAAAAAATCTTGCTATGTTAAGCAGATATCTTACCGCTTACACTGCAGGCTTTCTCTCATTGGCACCCATGTGAGGACTCCAACGTCTTCTTGTGTGGAAGGTTTGAGTATTTTGTTCTGCAGTTGTGAAAGGCATAATGTCGGGCACTACTCATTCTCTCAGTGGTTGCCCTTGCCCTCAGCCCTCACATCTCCTAGTAAGGATTCCTTTAAGTCTTAAGCCTGAGTGTCATCTTTAATGAAACTGTGCTTCTAGGAGCTAAATCTGTATATTTTTTATCTCTTTCTTCAGAGGTCATATTGCTGTACCAAAAGAAATCCACCAGAATTTCTGGCAGGTGGGTCATGCTCTACTGATTTCCAAAGATGGTACACATTTTTACAATATTAAAATTTCGTTCTATAGATTAGTTCCAAGAGACCATGAAGTAGGGATTAGAACAGGCATTGTCATTTGACCTGGAGATGTTCAACTATTTTACTATATCACACCTGACAGGTTCAACTTAAGACTCCACAAGTCAGCAAAATGACTTAACATTGCAGAGAGATAAATTAAAATATATTTTCTACAAATTAATCCGAGCTAAATAATACTCTAGAATTTAAGTTAAATTTCCCCTCAGCCAGATTAAACTATGGACATGGCTCTTCTTGATCACTTTCAGATCCTTTCTCCCCTTATTATTCCAGTTTTGGGGTCTCTGGCTGCTACTCTTGTGCTTGACATACTTCCTGCAGAGAACGTGCTATATCATATTTGGTTCTTACATTGGTTGTCCAAATATTTTGAATCTCTCTAATTGCAGTTGCTCAATTTATGATTAAATTTACAAGGATGTTGCATTATACTTACAAGGATTTTTATTCTTCTCCAGTATATGTTCTTATAAGACACTGGCTAGATCTCTCTATCTCTCCAGTTTATTTTATGAGTATGACATTTAAGCAGGTATCTTTTGGATTTTGGATTAAGACCTAGTTTTAAAATCTCCACGAATAAGTCTGTGAAACTGTCTCTCAGGTTATTAGCCTTCCACCCTATGAATGATAACCCAGTTTTTTATTGCTACCCTGGTGGTCACTATTCTTCCATCGCAGACTCAATGGCAGCTCCTCAGAAAAGCCTTCCCTGCCCACCTTGTCTGAGTAAGTACTCACATAGTGTGTTAACTATCATTATACAATGCTTATTTTCTTCGTAGAACTCAGCATCATTTGTAATCATTAGTTGCTTTTTTGTTTGTTGTGTCTCTCACTAGCCTTTGAGTTGTGTGGGTACAAAAATGGTGTACTTTGGATTGCTAACATATTCTAGATAGTATATATTTAGAATATCTTGATTTAAAACATATTTCTTCAATAAATGAATGAACAAATACATTGTGTGGAATGGCATATGTTGGTGATATGGTTTGGGTTTGTATCCCCACCCAAATCTCATGTTGAATTCTAATCTCCAATATTGGAGGAGGGGCCTAGTGAGAGGTGATTGGATCATGGAGGCAGACTTCCCTCTTACTGGTCTCATAATAGTGAGTGAGTTCTCATGAGATCTGGCTGTTTAACAGTGTGTAGCACCTCCACCTTCACTCTCTTCCTCTTTCTGTAGACATTTAAGATGTACCTGCTTCCCCTTCACTTTGCACCATGATTGTAAGTTTCCTGAGGCCTCCCCAGCTATGCTTCCTGTACAGCCTGTGGAATTGTGAGACAATTAAACCTCTTTTCTTTATACATTATCCAGTCTCTGGTAATTATTTATAACAATGCAAGAATGAACTAATACAGTTGAAGATAATACCTCTCCAGCTATGTATTTATTTAATTTTTAATAAATCAATGTAAAATTTTATTAAGTAACCATGACTGTATGTGATTTTGGGGATATGCTATCAAAAGTAAAATATCTATGGAATACAATAAGATGTGCATGCTAACAATTAAATGACTTAGTTGAAAATAAGAGGACATCTTATGTTTTATTTTAGAAGAAATTAGTTGAGCAATAAGTTGATAAGAACCTTTTCAGTTTTAGGTATATAGAAATTCCTATTCACCCACTAAGATTCTCATATAGTTTAAAATCTGATTAAAAATGTGCTCCTCATAATTTAATTAGGCTTTCAGAAAGTTAAGTCACCAACATACCATATTCATTAATGAGAAATTATGTATGAGAAAAACAATGCAGTCTAGTAAAAAAGTCCATGATTTGAAGATAGGTATTCAACTATCCCTCTACTAATCTACCCATCAATCCTACACTCCCCTTTTAATTCAACAAACACACTGAATAGTTACTGACCACAATTACATGCTGTGATGCTAAATTTGAAAGGATAAAGTTCTGCATACTAAATATGTGCCCTTGGCAATTATTTAATATCCTCAGTTACAAAATATTATGTATGATTTTAAGAAAAGAGATATCACTAAAGCATAGCATCTGACACTCAAAAAGGCCTTTAGAATATGGGAATGCTAGTTTTCCAAGAAGATTTTAATTCTATGGTTATATCATGGAATCTACATACAAAGAATTCCAAAATTGAAACAATATTGGCTGACAATTTTTTAAATTTGTCTTTAAAAAACTAGTATTTATAAACTAATTACAACAGAATTCGATGGCTAGAGAACTTAAAGTTTACAACTTTTGATGATAACTCCAATCAGAAGCCATGAATATTACTTGTGTGCCATCTAATTTACCATTTTTGATACAAAAGCAAAAATGAAAACCAATACTGGATAAGAAATGTATAGACAAACATATTCTTTTTTTCCATCTCTAGGTGGACTGTAAGGGAATGAAAGAGTCTTGCTTTATCAGTGAGAGTTTTGCCTTTTGCTAAATCTTTACAACCTGTCCACTTTTGCTATTGCTTGAAATTTGATTACTGTTGCTTTATGCTTATCATTTTCCAGTATCTTTTAGCAATGACGAACAAAAGACAAACAATTCTGAAGAAGATATTGTAAATTTCGCAAAAAATAAATAGCTAATTTTAAGAATACAAATAATTAAAATCAAGCATATATTTTTGCTATTTAAAACTTGTAGAATAGCCAAATAAATTGTGAAAGAAATGTCTTAAAAATTTTTTTAATTCCATTCTCCAATATCTTAGAGAGAAAACTACTAAAAGTCATATGCCAGATATCAATGTTAGTATTTTGCCATGTTTACTCCTGTCTCAGCCACCCAAGTAACTTGGACTACAGGCAGGCACCTCCATACCCAATTAATTTTAATTTTTAATTTTTTTGTGGAGACTAGGTCTCACAATGTTACCCAGGCTAGTCTTAAACCCCTCCGCTCAAGCAATTATCCTGCCTCAACCTCCCAAAGTGCTGGGATTACAGGCATGAGTCATTGTGCCTGGCTTCTTTTTTTTTTTTTTTTTTTTTTTTTAAAAAAAAAAAGCTATAAAGGGACACAAAGTTGTGGACTCATTTCTTCCAAGGAAAAGTAATGACTTTCCCTTTCATCCAAGAGACAAATATTGTCTTAACACCTATATTGTCCTAACACTAATATGATTCCAAAACATTTAAAAATTATTTTCTGTATATGTATGTATCCATAAACCATAAATTCTAATATTTTATATTTAATGCTATTCATAAGTGGTATAATTCTAAATTTGATATTTTATAATTTTATTATTATTTTTACATTCCATTTTGAAGTGTATCTATGTTACTACATGCAGATAAAGTTCACTCATTTTAGCTTTAGTTTCTACTATTTCCCTGTATGCATAAATCGGAGACAATAAATTTGTTTCCCTTCTATTACTTTACAAACAGTGTTGCAATGAACACCACTGGATTTGTCTTTAGGTACACACATGCAAGAGTTTCTCAAGAAAGACCACATGCCTGTAGTCTGAGCTACTTGGTGGGAGGATCTTTTGAGGTTGGGTGGTTGAGGCTACTGCGTGGGTGACAGAATGAGACTCTGTCTCAAGAAAGAAAAGAGAAGAAAGGAGGGGAGGGGAGGGGATGGAAGGGGAAGGCAGGGGAGAGGAAGGGAAGGGAGGGGAGGGGAGGGGAAAGGAGGAAGGAAGGAAGGAAGGAAAGAAGGAAAGAAGGAAGAGGTAAGAAAGACACTTAGGTATTGGTTGTCAAGCCTAGGACATGTGTGATTTGTTTGTTTGTTTGTTTGTTTGTTTGTTTGTTTGTTTGTTTGTTTTTGAAACAGAATCTCAGTTGCCAGGCTGGAATGCAATGGCACAATCTCAGCTCACTGCAACCTCCCTCTCCCTAGTTGAAGTGATTCTTCTGTCTCAGCCTCATGAGTAGCTGGGATTACTTACAGGCACACACTACCACATCCACCTAATTTTGGTATTTTTAGTAAACATGGGGTTTAACCATATTGGCCAGGATGGTCTTGATCTCCTGACCTCATGATCTGCCCTCCTCAGCCTCCCAAAGTGCTAGAATGACAGGTGTGAGCCACTGCACAGGCCTAGAGTATGTATGTTTTTAACCATGCTAATTTGCCTTTCTGTCAGTATGTATAGAAGTTCTGTTTTCCCCACATCTTCTCAATAGTTCCTGTGACAGGCTATTGTGAATGATCTCCTACTGTCACCTTAATTGATCATTTCACAAATACTAGTAAGGCTTAATAAATGTTTACGTGTTTGTCATTTTCTATTCTGCTTCTGTGAATTTCCTGATGTCTCTTTTTCAATTGAGTTGTTCTTTTTAATTTGTAGGAATTTTATTTTATGTGGAATATTAACAGTTTGCCAGTTATATGGGCTAAAAACATAACTTTCAGTTTGTGATAGGTCTTTTCACTTTTATTATTATTGTGTTTGTAATAAAAAAGTTTTTTTAATTTTAATGCAGCATTGGGTTCTGTGGTGTGTTTTCATATTCTGTAGCTATTTGAGGAAACCCTTATCAATATCAATAATGAAAATAAGAGTTCATTTTTTTTCTAAAAATAATATGGTTTTTGCTTTTGCATCTAGATTCTTAATCCATTTAGATTTTACTTTTGAGCAAGGTAGGATATGGCACAATTCTGTATGGATAGCCAATTTTTCTGGCACCATTTATTGGTTGATTTATTGTTTTACAGCTGATTCGTAATGCTGCCTCTGTTTTTACTGTTGTAGTTTTATATTTTATAAATTTCTAGTTTTCTAGTTTATCTTATACAGTATTAATTCCCTGAGTTTCTTAAACTTTCTTTCTTATTACACTTATTATCCCTTTCCCCCACAATGCTTCATTATGGAGATTTCAAACATACAAAAAAGTTGGAAGAATAGTACAGTGAATATCATATACTCACCAACTACATCCTACAGCTAAATTTTGCTATTTGCCATATAGTGTATTTATCCACGCATTCATACCTCTATCCATTCATCTATGTCTCTTTTTAATGCATTTCAAAATAACTTGCACCCTTAAAATGTCACATTGCATGGCATTAACTGGAGTTTAGTACTTACCTTTTTTAAAAAAAACAAATAACTTTATACACATTGAAATGCAAAAATTTACCATTCTGTGAGTTTTGACTAATGCTTACACATGTGAACTCAAACTCTATCAGTATATAAAATATTATCATCTTAGAAATTTTCCTTTTATTCTTTTTCAATGAATCATCTCAAAGACAATACTCTTCTGATATTTTTTCCATTATGGATTATTTTAGCATTTTTCAGAACTTCCTATAAATAGAATCATAGCATGTACTCTTATGAAATATTTTCTTTATTCAGCATAATAGTTTTAGATTAATTCATGTCATTTTACCTATCAGGAGTTTGTTGAGTTTGGGTTGCTGAGTAGCACTATGATGTATGAATATGCTTCAGTTCTATTCTTTCTTCATTTGGTGGATATTTGGGCTGTTTTCAGTTTTGGGCTAGCATGAATAAAGCTTTGATAAACATTCTTATACAACATATAAACATTCTTATACAACTCTACCTGTGAATATATGCTTTCAGTTCAATTAGAATTATATCCCAAAGTGGAAATTTTAGATTAAAGGGGAGGCATTTGTAAAACTGCCAAATTTTTACAAAATATTTTATTATTTTACATTCTTATCAGGAAAAAATGAGAGTTCTGGTTGCTCCTTGTCCCTTCAACATTTGATACTGTCATTTCTTTCTCTTACTCTTTCCTTTTTTTTTTTTCTATTCCAGTGGTGGTATAGTGATATCTCATCATGGTCTTAAATAAGCATTTTCTCAATGGTTCATGATGTGGCTACTTTTTCATATGTCTGTT